>CM051235.1:429590610-429768110 GCA_027917425.1 Gastrophryne carolinensis | reverse complement strand
ATATATGGTGTGCTCTATACCCGAATACTTACCCATTTCAAGAAGGGGAGAAATTGTTCTGGACTAGATTAGCTGAAGCTGCCGCCTCTCGGAATCATTTTAACAACTAGCAACTTCTGACTGACCAAACACATATCACATGAAATTATTATTTAGCTATTCTTGTTGTATGGTCACCACATACAGAGCAATTCTGGACCAAGAGGATCTAAATACCATTCAAGTCTATTAGAGGAATTCAAATGGTCTTATCTGTAAAGCAGCTTAAAAAAGAAAAACAACCAAGAATTTGGCTTTCTTGGGTTTTGTGCCTCTCTGGTAGGGCATCCCGATTCAGAGTGCCCCCGCTGTGTGTATTCCCCTGGAGAGTCTGTAAATTCGCCTTTCTTTTCAAAAGTTTTTATTGCGGTTTAGCATAGAGTAAAAACAGAATGGGTACATACACTTAGCATAGAGCTCGATATGAATCAGCGTAATATAGCTTGGTTTTACATATTAGGCATTACAAAAAGTTACATTTGCAGTGCAGATGACATCCAATATCATAGGTATATTGTGATAGAGTGGATACTGTAAATAAAGCGGAGAAGTGGAACGGTTGGTGGACAGTACCGTAAACTCTACTTTCCTTTGGCTAAAGGTTTCTTATGGAAATCTAATATGTAAACAGTAGTTACTCTACAAGTAAGCTCCATTACAGCATAAAATACTTTCCCTAAACCGTAGCGTAAAGTTTTGAAGAGTAAATGACAAGACATGGGAGAGGGGACAAAAGGACATAACAGACACAAGAGGATAATAGGGGAGGAGAAGGTATTGGGTAGGGGTAAATGGAGTGTGGCGGAATGGCTCCATACTTAGAGTGAGGATTGATCTCCATCATGGGGATGAAGAGCTGCCTAACGAGAACATTGTGTGGGAGTCCTGGCTAGATTGGGAACGTCGGGTCAGTGCAACCCCTAACAAGGCCAGTGTGTTCTATCCATGGAAGCCAGGTTTCTTGGAATTTATCATATTGATCCCTGGATATGGCTGTTAGTTTCTCATTGCACATAATGTCTGATATTCCGCCCTGTATCTCCGCCCATGGTATGGTGGGGAGTTTCCAATTTCTAGCAATTGTAGCCCTAGTGGCCGAGAAAACATGGAGCATCAAACGCCATGTAAATTCGCCTTTAATCCATTCTCATGGTGCATGCACAGCCCAGCCAGCCATCAGTGGCGCTGGTTCTATCGAGATTTCCTTTGCCGCTCTGAGTTCAGTATGGCAAGAAAATCTGAAAGGAGCTGGCCGCATTCCTCGGCTCGGTCATGCTGGACATTCAGAAACGCCTGGCGCAGGTGCTGGAGGTACGCAGGGGATGCACCCGTGGTGCTGAGATACAGCGAAGGCTCATGGAAGAGGTGAGTGGATCAGGCAATCCAGGGGAGTATCCCACAGTGGAGCATGCCAATTCTGCTTATAAAGAGGTAGACAACCCCCCTCCCCAAGAGTCTTATAGAGTATTGGTCCTCTTTTGACCTATTTTCCTTGCATCTCCTCCATGCAGTGCTGCCATCTTCATACCTACTGAAGGGGAAGAAGGGGAATTCCATCATCCAGCACCAGGTAGACATGGTGGCATCCATCAAAGCATCTTTACACCCATCTAACACATCTGTTTCATTCATTGCAATGGAGAGCATGTGCCGTGTCTGAGCATGCTAAACTCACCTTGGCACACCCCCTCCATTATGAAAGGGCCCACAGACACCACAATATGAGGCTTCAGAGGTGGGAGACAGAATTGCTGGATCCCCATCCTCGGTAAGTATGAAGATGCCGGTGCAGGACAGATAAGCTGTACAGACAGGGGTGTACCTGTAGTGAGGCCATGTGAGGCAGCCGCATTAGGCAGCACTGCAAAGGGGGCAGCAATCGCTAGACCTGTTTTTTTTTACTTTATGTTTGTTTTACAGTCCGTCATTGGTGGCTCAGTGGCTTTGCCCTTGCCTCCTACCCCCTGTACTGAATCAGAGCCACTTTCATCATAGGAAGGAGCCAGATGGCTCGTCCTGGTGGGGGCACCTTTCTTTTGTTCACCTCAGACACACCAAACAGAGGAGCTGCAGGAGACAAAGGGTGAGTATAGGCTTTTGTTGTTGTTTTTCTAGCTCGGGCGATCCTTTTACTGCCAACACCTGTTAATAGTGCACTGCATGTGATCCATGGGGGGTGCCTGCATAAAATGTGCACTTGTATGGCCAGTTTAATGAGATACCTGCACTTTGTGCCCAGTGGGAGTGCAGAGGTGCAGGAAATAAGGGCCGGAGAAATAATATGGCCCCTCAAGGGGGCAGCTTTTTTGCCTCAGGGGCTTCAGAAGCATCAGCCAAGGGGCAGTGTGGCCTACCAGGAACACTCCCAGGTCTCCCTTTTTCCAGTTAGCCCATGTGTGCAATGATCCCTAATGCCCACAGCTATTCCACCATCTTCCCCCACCTCGAAGTGCTTAATTTTAGGTGGTCTATACACCGAATTCCATCACCTGCATCACCAGATGTACATGTACCTCTTCCTGCACCATTACCCCAGACCCCCCTTAGTCTTTAGCTCATCTTTAAGGTAAAGTGAAGTTTGGGCCATTGATACCATTACTGGTGGGACACTACAAGCTGAATGACATGAATGAATCTTCTAGGGATGAGAGGTGTGGGGCACAAGGCAGAAGGGGAAGTGGGTGCATATAAGTGGCTGGCCATAGTAATAGTTATGTGCCATAGGGTTTTGGCAGGTTAAAACATTGGAGGCTGGTGGCCATGGTTTACAATGCAGGGATTACTGCTGACCCAGATGGCAACCATTTTCTTTTTCAGTTATACAACCTCCGTTAGATCCCAGGGAAAAGAATAAAGAAGCCATGCTGTAACCAAAGCAGGGCGATGGACTAAGGATAATGAGTGCAGACAGAGCCAGGCTGGGGAGTCTGGGATCCACCAGTAGGACTGACTCTGGGGGCCACACTTAGATGCAGGTATTACTGGCTTACATTCAGGGCTCATGTACAGAAACATTATTCCAGACTGTAATTTCTCTGTCTGTGCACTTGGGATGCCAAAAATAAGCTATACATAGTTCAGGTTTTGGTGATGAAGGCCCCCAAATGGGAATCTGAGCCCATGGCCCCAGTAGGGGAATCACTGGTAACCACATGGGCAGGTCTGAGCCTGAGCAGAGAAAGCTGCATCCATTGCTTGGGACCAACATTGAGCCAGGTGAAGGTGTTGGTTGGTTCTTGTGCCTTCTGTAGAAACCTGGAGGTAAATAGGAACATGGCAGTTAGTTAATTAGGATCCTCTTTAGAGATTAATAAGAGATTAAACCCTTTTATGGTTTCCTACCATGGTAGTTATAGTACCCCTGACACAAGTTGGCAGCGGTGAGCAAAGGCCACAGGAAATATTTAGGTCATAGACTTGATTGGAGAATATTCTGGAAAGGTAAGTAGAAAGAGCTAACATTTAGAACAGGATGCTGGATAGAAATAGTGTAACAGCAGTGAGAATAGTGATTGGTTGGAAGGTTTAGGAGGGAACTAACCAGCACATGTTTGGCATGTCTGTCAACATGTGATGGAAGGTTCTAGTAGCTCTCTTAAAGTGTATACCACTTGAATTGATGAGGAGCAGTACTGTGAGAGAGTAGTACCTGTGGGGCCAGCAAGTAAGCAGTGCCTATCTATGAGAATCGAGTGGAGGAAGGTCCTGGTTGTGCTGAGACGGGGAGTAAAACCAGCTAATACTTGGCTGTGGAAGGGACAGGAATTGGCTGCATATGTTGATGTTGGAATGCTGTATTGCTACTGTGCCTTGTGTCACCGTTAAAGATTTTAATATAGAGGAAACCTGCTTTCATCTACTTGGATGTCTATTTGCTATTTGTGCCACACAGTGAGTACAGACATCCCTTGTGGTAGAGTCCCACATACACAGACACACTTGAGCACCCTGGGTCCAGAAGATCCTGTTCTCTGTTGTCCTCACCAAGCACCAGGTGTGTCAGGGCAGCACTTCCATAAATTTGACACGTACCAGCTAAACATTTGAAGGATTCTGGTCGGCTTCCAGTATGAGAAAGCTGGACAAAGGCAATCAGGAACCTTATATAAACAATAG
Source organism: Gastrophryne carolinensis (assembly GCA_027917425.1). NCBI lineage: Eukaryota > Metazoa > Chordata > Amphibia > Anura > Microhylidae > Gastrophryne > Gastrophryne carolinensis. Next base: position 429,763,955 of record CM051235.1, on the reverse strand, counting down.
TGTGGACTAAATCTGCTCCAACCTGGTCATGTACTCTTCTCTCTTCAAGAATGGTAGGGGCTGAGGCCGGTAGTGGGGAGGACGAGGAGGCTTGCCTTCCTAGAGTTTTCGTTTCTAACATGTACACATAGATATAGGTTTATTACATGTACACATAGATATAGGTTTATTACATGTTTGATACTATCACTATTGCACACTCTGTTGATGATCCGATCTGCAGGCTAGTCATGACCTGGCAAGGAGCCGGTAAAATCCTGGGATGATTTTTGGTCCCATTCCGCCACTGTGTCTAGGTAATGCTTATGCTGGCATGCCTATTAGATAAGTGTCATACTTTTAATGAATATGGTGCCATTGATCTTAAAAGGAAGATAAAAAAATTCAGAGATTAGATGACCCTATTATATAACAGATGGGGAAGCTAATTTAAGACTAGCGCCACGTATTGACATGTGAGCGCCTATGTAGAGTGTCCACAAGTGGTCGCTGCAAGTGGGTGTCTGGCGCTGTGACCTAGCTTAGTGGACGACAAGTAACGCCGTAGTATCCTGTCTAGCATTGATAAATGTGATGTGTGCAGGGCAGAGGAGTAGCTAGGCTTTCTGGCACCCGGGGCAAAAATTTGAAATGGTGCCCCACACCTGTTCTCAGGCCCCCCTGTGGTGCCCCCTAACCTGCTGCACCTGGGGCAAGTGTCCCCCCTGCTCCCCCCTAGCTACGTGCAGGGCGCTGTAGAAGTGCTCTCCCTGATTCACTGCAGAGCCAATGGAGAATGCTAGGTGGTGTCCCAAGGTAAAAGAGTCCAAGACTACACCACATCTAACAAGAGGACAACGCTGCAGTGAGCAATAAGTAGTGCCAGCTGAGTGCGTCCGGCACTCGGCGCTGAAGCCCATATTTAAGCAAATACTACACACAACCAGCGTTGGTGCTCTAAGGCTGGGCGCTGTAGCATAGAGCGTCAGACGCTATGTGCAAAAAGTCTGTTTCTAAACACATATACAGCAGCAGAGCGAAAACATATGGAATGACATTGTTTTAACGCTATGACAATGACACTGCAATGGCCGACCTGCACATACAATTCTGCATGAAAAAAACCTATGATTTGAAACAAAAATTTAGAACCTTACTTTAGGAAAACGCTATTTATACACAACCAAATAAAACACCATTGAAATGTATGTGATAATGCTGCTGAGCAACAGGTGCTACATAGCGCTGCTGAACATAGAGCGCCGGTGCTATACACTGAGCCACCTCTAGTAATACATGCGATGCTACATGGTTAGAGGCGCTCACCAGATTGACTTTCATATATATGGTTTTCACATACTGCGTCCAGCATTTACCCAACACTACGTGGCACTATGTAGCACTACCTAGCGTTAGAGTTTTTTAAATAACCCCCATAATATCCTGATCATAGCAGCAGAAAGCCCCAAGGATCAGACTTTCAGTATATTTCTTGTGCCAAGCTGCCATGGCCAACAGCTCCACCTAGAGGTCACTCAGAATATGGCACTGTCGGGGTATTGCAATTTGTTTCCTTTTAATTGGTGGGAAATAACAGTTCCCAACCTGTCCACGCACACACTTGCACATTACAGAGGATATCACTTAGTGTATTAGAGCATTAATGGTGATGACACCCATAGCTGCCTGTCGAAAGATCATCTTACAAAGCGGCCATGAGCCACCAGGCCTAGGTGCAACCTTTAAACTGAGGGCTCCATAAAAGTAATAAAGAAACAACTATTTATGGCATTATTTAGCCTATGGATACTCACCAGCCTCCCCCTGTTCCAGTGCTCAGAAATGTATTGGTTTCTGGAGTACAGTCTCCCAGTGTCCTGCCGCACCCCCGCAGAGGTAGTGTGCCTAGGTAGCGCCAGGCATGCCCCCTATGTTACAGTGAATGAAGTTGGGTGTGCCCCCAATCACTGTGACACACAGCCAACACAAATATTGCTTCCTTTTTTTAAATTATACCAAGTGAGCATAAATCAGTGACCCCCTGACCTCATGAGCCATGAGCCCCAATACTGTACTAACCCACTCCCGTAAGTAGACCACGGTCACTGACATGCCCGGGTCACCTCCCCAATGTCCTCCTTCATTGAATGGTGGATGGGTATGGGTATGCACGTCATGGGAAGGAAGAAGTAGCTGCATTGCAGAAAAGGTGAGTTTTTCTTTGTTTTAGCCTGGAAATTCAGTTCCATCTTCAGGCTGTGTGCTGGGGATGCAGCCATTTGCGCTCCCCTTTGAAGAAAATCAGAGCAGTTTGCAGAATGACATAGGCGAGAGCTTGGTCAGGAGCCGTTGGACTGAGAACAGGTGATATTAAAGGCGATCTAGGTGTTTCACCCAGCAGGGCATCCCAAAACTAGGGCTTTAATGTACTAAAATCCAGCAATTCCACTAACATTTAGTAAGCTGACACTGCACTGAATACCATGTAGGCTACTGTTGCCATTGATTGTCTGCAGTTCCACTTTAGGTCCAGGATTCAGCTCCCATCAGGGACAGCAAGTCAGTCACGGTTGCCACTGAGACTTTAGTGAGTAGCACGTATTGCGTTGCTTAGGTATTTGTAAAAATTATCTTCATGTTTTAGTTTAGTTACAGTTTAGTTATTGAGAAGATCTGATGAATAAATAAACTGTCACAGCAGACCTGTCACTTTTATATCGGAAAGGCCAGTTCGAGGTCGCCACCTTGTGGTCACACATGAAATGACAGTCTAGAAGCTCAGCAAGCACATTCTGATCTTTAGCTGTAAGAATAAGGCCCTAATTTAACAAGGGATAGCGCCAGGTAGCGAATGGTGAGCGAATGGTAATGACGCTCACCGCCACGAGAACGCCGGCTCCCCTCCGCAATCACACATTTATCAAGCCGATCCTGCTTAGCGACTGAGGTAGCGCCAGATAGCGAATCATTCATCATTATTCCAGCCTCACCCCACAGCGCCAGCAAGCGACCTTGAACAGCGACAGATATGACCTCTCGCTACCTGGCGCTCTCCAATGCATTTCAATGGAACAATCTTTAAATATTCATAATTAAATGCTATTAATGTTTTTTTTTTTTTTTTTAAATGGCAAAAATTCTGTGACCACTTCTGCAATGTTAGATATTTTTTTTAAGGTAAAAAAAAAAAAAAAAATTTGTGCAGAATTGATATTACAGGTCTGATATTAATGTATTCATATTACAAAATGTTTGTAAAAACATGTTTTTTTTTTTCTAAAAATATGGTTGTTTGGGGGTTAAAAAACTACTTTTAACCCATCGCCGCCAGCGCTCTGGGGTTTAAACATGCATTTCACAGCGCGAGAATTTTTGGAGCGTGATTTGTTAATGAATATGCTGGGAGCCGTTCGCTATGGCCATTTGTTGTCATGCGCTCCCATACAGCGCGGAACCTGTCAAACAGCGACTCCTAACCCCGTATTCAACATTACCGCACACCGACTGAGTCGCTGTCAACAGCCGAACAATGGCCAAGCACAGCGAATACTAGCGGGCGCTGTGAAAATAACGCTACTGTCGCTCATCTGTCGCTACCTGGCGCTATTAATGAATCGGCCTCTAAATCAAGGCAACTACACTTGCTGGATAAAACATCAAGTCCAGTTGCCTTGATTAATTCCTACAGATATACTATGACCTGCATGAACGAGAACATTTTCCCCACTACCCTCTAGTACAGGGTGTGTGCCCGCACCTGCCATCCACAAATGACTGGTGTGGGCACACGCCCTGCTAGTGGGATAGCGGCTGCAGCTCACGTATGCGCCGTTGGACTGGGAAGCAAGGTAAGTGTATGGGGCGAACTGGGGGGTTTCAAACAGCGGGGGATCCCGATTTTGGCTGCCCGGGGGGAGGGAATCGATCGGCCCGGGAATCTTATAGAATCTTATAGATTTCCAGGCCGAACATGCTGGGTTTTTGTCCACTTTAAAGAAAAATTCCCCTGATTTCCTTTAGGACATTTGTATATAATGCTAGAGTTTCCTTTTAGAAAAATAAATGGTAAATGTTTTTTTCTCTGAAATATGAGCCCTCTGGACCAAATGCCAAATGAGTCCATTGTTCTACACACTAGCCTCCCACACCAGGCCATGCCATTTTGGGATGCTCCAGCAGTGCAGAACCACTAGCTAAAGCTCCATGCACCCGAGCAGCATACTCACCTCTACAGGATTCCCTTTAGTCAGCTAGAAGTGCAAGCAGAAGCATCCTGGCTCCCTGCACTGCACGTGCCCCTGCTGGCAGACTATCAGGTCTGTGGGGCATGCCGAATGCCGAGGAAAAGTACTACAAAAAGAGTTTACGGTTTTTACTGCTGAAAGGCATGATGTTGCTAAATTTACCACTACATTTTTCTATAAAATTCAATAACATGGCCAAAGAGGACCTCTGCCAGTACAGCTAAAGAGGCCTTACTTCAAAAATCATTATTTTGATTAAGAAGAAGCATTTTCTAAAGATAAAATAAAACAGATATATAGTCTTTGTTAATATGGACATTTGCTAAATGGAATACTGGTAAATAAAATGTTTTTTTCTCAATTAAAAATTTTACCCGAATACATTGGCCAACCAGGGGTAATCCCTCTTGAGAGTCAAAAGTAATGGGTGGGCCATGGACCACAATTTTATTTGGATTTCAAACGGTGCAGTGCAGTGCAGCGCAGCGCAGTCCACCTTTGTGTACTATGCTGTGCCTCTGTCACAGAAAAGCTGCGGTGCAAGCATCTGTTGTTTCCTGTCCCCCATCAGCGACCATTCTGGTCCTGGCAAATGAAGGGCTGGCCTGGTGTAGGTGGCCCCAGCCAGGAGAGGAAACTGACCCCAGAGAACTGGCAGCAGCCTGGCGGAGGAGCTGGCAGACTTGGCAGTGGTGGCAGCGGCCTGGAGAGGAAGACTTGGCAGGAATGGTGCCAGAAGTGGCAGCAGCCTGGAGAGGGAGACCTAGCAGGAAATCTAATGGACCTAACAGGCGGACATGGTGGGGGTGGGTGAGGTGGTAGTGAGACAAACAGGAGAGGCAGTGGACTGGGCCAGATTTTACCCCTGTGGGTCCCTGGATTTAGGGGACCCTTTGAGGGCCTTCATCACCAAACCTGAACTATGTATTGCTAATGTGCGCCACCCCAATTGCACACACCAAGACAATACAGTCTGGCATAATGTTTCTGTGTATGGGCCCTGAATATAAGCCAGTAATACTTACATCTAAGTGTGGATTGGACCCCCAGAATCAGAATCAGTTCTACTGTTGTGCCCCAGAAACCCCATTCCAACCCTGGACTTGGCAGGAGAGGTGGTGGACCTGAGGGGGGACGACCCGGAAGAGGAGGACAGGTGGTGGATTAAGGGGGACCAGGCTGGAAAGGTGGAGGACCTGATGGAGGTGGTGGTGGACTTAGCAGAGGTGGGAGAGGCAGAATACCCAGCAGAGGGGGCAGCAACTGCAGAAAGAGTCCTGGCTGGCATCAGAAGCAGTGGTAGGAAGGCTGATGGAACAACTGGTGGCAGTGAGTATCTACCTGCATTGGCACACATGTGCAGGTAAAGCGTAATTCATGAATTTTCCTGAACATACATGTATGGGCCATGTTGCGATCCATGGGCTGCATGTGTGGGAAAAGGATGTATATGTGTCTATTGTTTGTTTATTGTGTGTTTGTAGTATGCTTCAAAGTCTATTTAAAAGTCTTCTGATTCCTTCCAGGTCATAGGAAAAGTTGTACAAGCACCACCATCTTGCATTTAAGCCATTGACCTCACCCTGTATAGAAGTGGCGTGGTAGCCATGGCTGCGTGGATGCTGGGGGACAGACCCCTAAACTGGTGATCGGGGGCGTAACTTGAAGGGGTACAGGGGGTGTGACCGCATTGGGGCCCAGAAGGTCAGGGGGGACCCATCATTGTTCCTCCTCCACCTTTTTTTATCAGATTTGTTCTCACTTGGCATCATCTATAAAAAAGGAAGCACCATTTGTCTAGTTGCATCCAACTAACTTAAAAGGCATCATTTGTGGCACTAGTGTTAAATAAAATGCTAGCTGGCAGCTGCATTGACACTGCTGTTTTTTTCTTTCTTAAAACCCATGCTGAGTGCCGCTGAAGCCAAAAAAAAGTGGCGCTGTGTGGCGCTGATGATTCTTAAAGTGGACCAAAACCCACCCTGGAGTTCATGAGACTCCAGGGCAGGCATGCTCGCTCCCCCCGGGGCATCCAGAATTGGGATGCCCCTCTTTGTCAAACCCCCCAGGTCGCCTGAAAACTCACCTTCGTTCCCAGTCCAATGGCGCATGTGTGAGCAGTGGCCGCATCCCCGCTATCCCTATAGCAGGGCGTGTACCCGCGCTTGAATGTGTTGCAGTGTGACAGTTTCATTAGTGTTTGCATTGAAAGTAGAACAAAATCCAGGGCAGCCGTCCCTGAACTCTAAACGACTCCATGGGTGGTTCACACAGTGGGGCATCCCAATTCAGGATGTCCCTGGGGCACGGAACAAAACTCTGGATAGTAAAAATCCAGAGTTATGTTCTTTAAGTCATAACATTATGAAGCCCCATAACCATCCTGGCTGTGGAATAAAGCCCCCACACTCCATGCTTCCATGCCTCATGTCATAGCAGGGGATAAAACTTGGCCCCCTGAATGCAGTTGGTGGAAGGGGTGCCAAAAATATACAGAAATAACATATATTATGCAGCCTAGGCCTCACTTAGAACAAAAAATCAGGTAGGCCCAATATTGGAGTTTGGCCGGTACAGCAATGATGGCATTCCTGCCCTCGAGTATATATTGTGTTATTTTGTATGTGTATAAATGAAACATGAAGAATCCCTTGTAGTATGTGTGTTATGCTTAATGTCACTGTTTTGGTTTAGGCAGACATTTTCCAGGCCCTCCTTCTACTTCAGATAAAAATAGTAGTAGCTCGCTTGTGAACAAACACGTTGAAAAGCAATTTTAAGCAACTGCTATAAAAATCTTAGCAAGTTTAGGATTAAAGTGGACCAAAACCCAGGATTCTGACTATCCTGGGATTTGGTCCTTGTCCTTGCCCCCCCTGATCGGGGCTGCCCCACAGTGTGAACCCCCCCCCCCCCAGGTAGCTGAAACAAACTCACATCTTCTCAGTCCTATGGTACATTCGCGGCCGATCGTCTAATCAGCGTGCTCGGATCCACTGACGTCCCTTTGTCTGACAGTCTGATTCATCACTAACGCCAGGTAGCGACAGATGTCTGTAGCAGGCATTTTCAGAGCGCCCGCTAGTAGTCGCTGTGCTCGGCCGTGGGTCGCTACTTACCAGTACAGCACTGTATGGGAGCGCATGTTAGCGACTGCTCATAGCGACCGACTCACACCATATTCAGCAAAAAAACAGCCTCACAAATCTCTGGCGCTGAAAAATACTTGTTTGAAGCCCAGAGCGCAGGAGGCGGTGTGTTTAAAGTCTGTTTTTTAGCATCTATCAACTAGTAACAAAGCGAAAACATATGGAATTACATTGTAACAACATTGTAACATGAACACTTTAATGCCAGACCTGTAATGTCATTTCTGAGGAAATATATAAAAAATGAAACAATTGTGAAAAAACTGCTTTTTCAATGCCAGAAGAGGTCACAGAATTTTGATTGTGATTTTTTGAAAAAAAAAACAAAAAACAAAAATCCCGTTTAAACAGAAGAAAAGGATCGTCCATTGAAATGTATGGGAGAGCGACAGGTAGCGAGAGGTCATACCTGGCGCTGTGCAAGGCTGAACGCTGGCGCTGTTCTCTGAGGCTGTGAAAATGATGAATCAGACGCTACATGGCGCTATCCCAGTCGCTAAACAGATTCTGCTTGATAAATGTGTAATTGCGTGCCGTGTCTGGCGTTCACCACTCGCTACCTGTCGCTACCTCTCCTTAACCAGCCGCTACCTGACGCTATCCCTTCTTAAATAAGGGCCTAAACCTTCATCTAAGGCGAGTGTCTCCGAAAGCGCAGGGGGCCGCATCCCCCTCTACTCTTTAACAGGGAGCGTGCCGCAGCTCGCGCATGCACCGTTGGACTGGAAAAGAAGGTAAGTGTATGGGCGACCTGGGGGGTTTCAAACAGCAGGCCTTCCTGGATGCCCCAGAGGGAGGGAATCGATCTTATAGATTCCCGGGCCGATCGCTGGGATTTTTGGTCCACTTTAAACATGTACAGAACTCAGAGGTAAGAATATTCATAGAACTGTACACATACATGTGACTACACACATTTTTTAGTTCAAAATATTTTTGTTATGTAAATTACAAGTACAATAATAGTTTCTGCATGCCGAAATTGTACAAAAATAAATGATGCAGTGTTTATATTAACATTGATAATGAAAGAATATCTAGATATGTGAGCGACTCAAACCATATTCATCAAAAATACAGCCTCACACAGCGCCGGCGCTCAAAATTGCGCTGTAGCTCAGAGCGCCAGAAACTGTGTGATTAAGGTCCGTTTTTGAACACATATCCACCAGTAACAAAGCGAAAACATGGAATTACATTGTTATTACATTGTGACATTAACACTTTAATACCAGACCTGCAATGACAATTCTGCATAAAAATATAAAAAATCCAAAAAGTTTTCAAAAATGGCATTAAATAGGCCAGGAGAGGTCACACAAGGATTTGATAAAAAAAATAAAAAGAAAACCTTGTTTAAAGTGAAGAAGAGTAACGTCCATTGAAATGTATGGGAGATCGACAGGTAGCGACAGGTAATACCTGGCGCGCTGGAAGCTAGAGCTCCGGCACTATACGCTGAGCCGTCTGTGATGATGAATCGGACGCTAAATGGCACTATTAAGAGTCGCTCACCGGAACCGCTTTAAAAAAATGTGGTATTGCGTACAGAGCCTGGCGTTCACTGTTCGCTACATGCCGCTACGAGGCACTACCTGCCGCAATCCCTTGATGAATAAACCCCTCAATTAAAATCTATTGCAAATAAATCCTTTGGCCACATAGACAGCACTGGTACAGGAACTACAACAGCGGACAGAATGTGCAGAGGAACAACACGTGGCTATTATAGCAGCCATCCAGGAAAATCAGAGGGAAATGGCTGAATTGCTGCAGGTACTCAACCAGCAGGTGCAGCAGCAAAACATATTTTTCCAGGCCCTGTTTGGATGGGGGGCAGGGCCTGATCACAACCCATCAGCACACAATGGCCAAACAACAACCACACCAATACTACTTGTTCCTCCAGGCTGTCAATCCATGTCCAACATCATGATGGCTCAACAACATGTGGGAATGATGGGGCATGGTAATGTTGAAAGTTTATATATTTCACCCTTGTGGGCAGATTTTAGTCAATAAATTCTTAGGCCCTTATTTATGAAGGAATAGCGTCAGGTAGCGACTGATGAGCGACCGGTAATGACGGGCCCCGCCACGAGAACGCCGGCTCCCCACCACAATCACACATTTATCAAGCCAATCCTGCTTAGCAACTGAGATAGCGCCATATAGCGACTCATTCATCATTATTCCAGCCTCAGCCCACAGTGCCAGCGTCCGACCTTGAACAGCGACAGGTATGACCTCTCGCTACCTGGCGCGCTCCAATGCATTTCAATGGAACAATCTTTAAATATTAATAATTAATTGTTATTAATGTTTATTTTTTTTTTTTTATGTGAAAAATTCTGTGACCACTTCTGCCATTTTAGAAAAAAAAATTGTACAGAATTGATATTACAGGTCTGATATTAATGTGTTCATATTACTAAATTAATTAAAATCCTTTTTTTTTTGGTTTCTAAAAATATGGTGGTTTAGGGGTTAAAAAACTACTTTTAACCCATCGCCTCCTGCGCTCTGGGGTTTAAACATGCATTTCACAGCGCTTGAATTTTTTGAGCGTGATTTTTTGATGAATATGGTGGGAGCCGGTCACTCTGACCAGTCGCTATCATGCGCACCCATACATCGCGGAACCTGTCAAATAGCGACTAGTAACCTTGTATTGAACATTTAGCGACTGAGTCGCTGTCAACAACCAAACAACGGCCAAGCACAGCGACTACTAGCGGGCGCTGTGAAAATACCGCTACAGTCGATCAACTGTCGCTACATGTCGCTATTAATAAATCAGCCTCTTAGCTTTCACAAGCAAGGGGCAGGCTGATTCATCACTAACGCCAGGTAGCGACAGATGAGCGTCTGCAGCAGGCATTTTCAGAGCGCCCATTAGTAGTTACTGTGCTCGGCCGTGGGTCGCTAGTTCTTAACGACTCAGATGAATACATTGTGAGGAGTAACTATTTGACCAGTACAGCGCTGTATGGGAGCGCATGTTAGCGACTGGTCAGTGCGACCGACTCATACCATGTTCATTAAAAAAACAGCCTCACAAAACTCCGGCGCAGAAAAATGCTTCTCTGAAGCCCAGAGCGCCGGAGGCTGTGTGTTTAAAGTGTGTTTTTTAGCATGTATCCACCAGTAACAAAGCGAAAACATATGGAATTACATTGTAACATGAACACATTAATGCCAGACCTGTAATGTCATTTCTGCAGAAATATATAAAACATTAAACATTTTAGAAAAAAATGCATTTTCAGTGTCATAAGAGGTCACAACATAGATTTAAAAACAAAAAAAAACAAAAACCCCGTTTAAAAAGAAATAAAAGGATCGTCCATTGAAATGTATGGGAGAGTGACAGGTAGCAAGAGGTAATACCTGGCGCTGTGAAGGTTGAACGCCGGCGCTGTTCGCTGAGGCTGGGATAATGATGAATCGGACGCTACATGGTGTTATCCCAGTCGCTAAACAGATTCTGCTTGATAAATGTGTAATTGCGTGCCGTGTCCGGTGTTCACCAGTCGCTACCTGTCATTAACCAGCCACTACCTGACGCTATCCCTTCATAAATATGGCCCACAGTTTAATGTGTTTATGGTAAATGGAAATGTTAGTTTGTGACAAAACTCACACGAGAACATAAAGTGGGGAGGCTGATTCATTAATAGCGGCAGGTAGCGACAGTTGAGCGACTGTAGCGGCATTTTCACAGCGCCCGCTAGTAGTCGCTGTGCTTGGCCGTTGTTCGGTTGTTGATAGCGACTGAGTCGGTGTGCAGTAATGTTGAATACGGGGTGACGAGTCGCTATTTGACAGGTTCCGCGATGTATGGGTGCGCATGATAGCGACTGGTCAGAGCGACCGGCTCCCACCATATTCATCAAAAAATCACGCTCAAAAAATTCAAGCGCTGTGAAATGCATGTTTAAACCCCAGAGCGCTGGCGGCGATGTGTTAAAAGTAGTTTTTTAACCCCCAAACCACCATATTTTTGGAAACCAAAAAAAAAATAAATTTTTAAAGAATTTAGTAATATGAATACAATAATATCAGACCTGTAATATCAATTCTGCACAAATTTTTTTTTTTTTTTTTTTTACCTTAAAAAAATTATCTAACATGGCAGAAGTGGTCACAGAATTTGTCACATTTAAAACATTAATAACAATTAATTATGAATATTTAAAGATTGTTCCATTGAAATGCATTGGAGAGCGCCAGGTAGCGAGAGGTGATACCTGTCGCTGTTCAAGGTCGGACGCTGGCGCTGTGGGCTGAGGCTGGAATAATGATGAATGAGTGGCTATATGGCGCTATCTCAGTCGCTAAGCAGGATTGGCTTGATAAATGTGTGATTGTGGTGGGGAGCCGGCGTTCTCGTGGCGGTGCCCGTCATTACCGGCCACTCACCAGTCGCTACCTGTCGCTATTCCTTCATAAATAAGGGCCTAAGTAACAGAATACCACATAAGTCCCAAGTGTAGCAAATATGCTATAATGTTTAATATAAATTAAAAAAAAATGGGCAACATGGCCCAAAAAAACAACATTGTGCCAGCCAGGCAGCCAGCCTCGGATCCGCTGGAAGTGCTGCTGGGGCTGCGAGGTTGCCTGCCTCTGGGAGGGGCCATGTTGTCACCACAGAGGCACACTGGAAGTGCACAAAGCACAACCAAAAGCAAACCAATGAAAGCTCTGCAATTTGGCTGTATTACAAGAACGCTAGGTTGCTCTAGGTGTGAACACTAGAAAGCGGCCACCACATTAAAGACAGAAAGAACGATGCACAGGACCAGACGTAGCGCCATTCAGGTTGACTGAAACCTGGCGCTTGAGCCAATATTTATGAACAAAACACACAGCGCTAGCGCGGGTGCTGTAGAACTGGGCGCTAAGTCACACATCACCTAATGCAGGACTAAAACCCTGAAACAGAGCCAGATGAAACTGCGACACAGCAAAAACACATGGGCTAACATTAGAGACAATAATAATAAATAATAGTTTAATGTCACTATCACTCTAAAATGCAATGGAAGTGGGAGAACACCACTAAGGGGGTTATTTAAGAAGGGATAGCGCCAGGTAGTGCCTCGTAGCAGCAGGCAGCGTCTGGTGAACGCCGGGCGCTGTACGCAAAACCACATTTATGAAAGTGAATCTGGTGAGCGACTCTAACAGCGCCATGTAGCGTCCAATGTATTATTACAGGTGGCTCAGCATATAGCGCCGGCGTTCTAGCTTCCAGAGCGGCAGGTATTATCTTTCGCTCAGTGTCGCTCTCCCATACATTTCAATGGACGTTCATTTGCTTGTGTTTAAACAGCATGTTTGACAATGTTTCTTTTTGTTTTTTTTTTGCTCAAATCATTATGTGACATCTCCTGGCTGCAAACACTTTTAGAAACTTTTTAGATTTTTTATGCATAATTGTCATTACAGGTCTGGCACTAAAGTGTTAATGTCACAGTGTTACAATGTCATTCCATGTGTTTTCGCTTTGTTACTGGTGGATGTATGTTCAAAAACAGACTTTAATCACACAGCTCTGGCGCTCTATGCTATAGCGATCCAGAGCGCCTATGCTCTGTGAGTCTGTTTTTTGTTGAATATAGTGTGAGTTGCTGAGAGTCAATGAGCTGGCGCTAGCTTTCGCTCGCTGCAATGCTGCACTGGCATTAGAACATCAAATATACATCTCATTCATCAATGCCGGCAAGGTTACTACAGTGACTGAGGCGCTCTGTTACAGTGCCCGATAGCCGATCACAGCATATACTAGCGGTCGCTCTAAGCGCAGCTATACAGACCTATATCTGCCGATACCTGGCGCTAGTAATGAATGAGCCTCCCCTGATGCGGCACTGCAGGACAAACAGCGCTGGCGCTCTGATGACACCGGGCGCTATTAATACATGGAATGCTACCTGACACTATTAGAGGTGCTAGACATTTTGAGTGTCATACATATGGCTTTCTGCAGGAGCACTGCAAAAACACCTACCGCTAACTGTTGCTACCTGGTGTTAGCATTTCTTAAATAAACCCCTTAGCGCTTGCATTGCATCTATGAGTTTGTATTTAGTGAAACATGGGGGAATTTTCCATCTACACTTACACCAGTGTCTCCACAAAAACACCTTATACACCTGTCGAATGCAAGTTTTAGCAATAATTTAGCTTTCATCTTTTACTCCACCTTCTGGCTTGGATGCTGCCCAATTACAAGCTTCAAATTCAGGCCTAGACTGGAGCAAGTGTTACCACAGCAACCGGTTTAGGCCTGGGATAAGGCCCCTTGAGCAGAAATAAAATGAGAGAAAGTAGGTGATCAGTTAGACTGGCAGGTATTAGCTTTGCACCTGACTGCCTGACTGTCTGGAGTGGCTGCAGGGAGGAAAAAGACTGACACAAAAGGAGCAACAAGCTTCTCAATGTAAAGAGCCACCAAGAGAATAGGCATAGCTGCACTAAAATACCTGTATCCCCATTATTGCTGAGGCTGCAATGTTAGAGAGCCTGTGCTCTGTGTAATTGTTAAAATAGCTTTAATGCAAGAACTACATCCTGTATTTGACTGTCTGCCTGTTATGCCATTGATAAAGTTAGTTTAAATAAAGAAAAACCAGGACGTCTTATGCAGACCATGTGACTGTATGCATAGTGGGTTTAACTTGCTAACAGAAAGAAGCTGTTTTCTTTGCTCCATGTTGAGATGTTTTGCTGATGTATCCTGTTCATGTTTATGTCCCTTATTGTTCCTGAATCAACAACCATTGTTCCTGCAAGCTGAAAGAGTGTTGTGTACAATCCGCTGCCTACAGTTATATACAGGTAAAGCCTTGACCTATGTCAAGGATTGTATATAGCCTAAAAGTTCATGAGCTGCAGAGGGAATGTAACACTTTAAGTGCCAAGCATGTAACACCTATGTGCTGGCTTGTCCAGGATCCCTCCCGCCGGGTCGCCTTTTCACGGGGTGGGCCTCCGATAGCCCCCCGGGCTCTCCCGTTGTTAGAAGAGGGCAAGAAATTGCGCATTGGGGGCAGGGCTGGGAGGGGGGACCCTATGTTGTTTTTTTAAATTAACCCCTAAGTTCTGTCACCCAGCAGCTATAAAATGCTTCCAGCAGCAGCAGGAGAGCAGAAGCCAGAGTGATTGGTGAGGTAAGGAGAGGAATGGGAGGTAAGCATTAAGTAAAAAAAGAGAATGCAATTTTTTTTTCTCGGTGTGTGTGTTGTAAGTTTTTTTACATTTAACACATTGTGAACTGCTAAGGGGTTCATGAGACCCCTATACCAGTTCACAAGGCTTAGGGGCTGGCAAGTCACCTGCAGATAGCGGGTGACTTGCTATTAACCCCCAACCCCCCTATTACCTGCCTCCCCAAAGCATGGGGGCATAGAAGGGCCCGCGGCAAATTTACATGGTGCGGGATTGTAGCCAGCAAAAACTGGTGCTCTACAAGTCCTGCATTGCTGTTCCCGGGCTGGTTATGCTGGGTAGGAGGGACCCCCATGTAATTTTTTTGGGGATTTTTAACGGTTTTTAACCCTTAAAATTCCCCAAAAAATGGGATCCCCCTCCCCTGGGCTTTTAGTCGGCAGGGCGGGGGGCCACCCAAGCTTGCCCCCGGGAAAGGGACGACCCTTTTTTATACCCTTTATAGTGTGGATAGTAGTTATATTTTATTTGTAAATGTTATAAAGTGCTCTTATCTGTTTGGGGGTCTCCTGGGCAAGAATGGGGGGGCTACCGATACATATGTGGTATCGTTGTAATCAGGAGAAATGGGGCTTTCACGTGCAATATGGTTTTCTTTAATAAAACAAATCTGTTATTTAAAATATTTTAAAAAGGAGACAATGTTCTATATTTTTTTTGTGTTTTTTTAAAGAAAAATACTTAAAAAAACAGTAGAAAAATTAGAAACAATACATTTCATGTTAAAGCCTAAACTCTGCTGCAAAAAAAATTATATATAATTTTCCTAAAAATCACAGTTAAACATGGAGCAAAATGGTGAAAAATTACCTGTCAACAGAGGGTGAAAAAACTTCAAGTAGGTGGGCAATTACAAGGGTTAAAAGTAGCTATGCATGTTGGGTATTGTTCTGTTCGGGGGACCTTTGATTCTTATTTTTTATTCTTTTTTAGGGAAACTCTGTGCAACCAAAAGATTCATTGAGGAATTACTTCAAGAAAACTGTGCCCACATCAACAAGCCTGGTACGCCTAGAAAACTTAAGGTGAGTACTTCCAAAGAGTATATAGTTTGTGGGGGGTATTTCAAATGTAAAGGGTTGTTTTGCAACTTGTGCATAGCACAATTGTATTTTACCTGAAAATCCCCTAAATCTTTGGGGGAGTCTCCTGGGCAGGAAAGGGTGTCTACCAATACATATGTGGTACCGCTGTAACTGGGAGAAATTGGGATTTCAAACACAATAAGATTTTATTGACAAACTTACGGTACATTTTTTATTGCAAAAAAAACACTTCAAATTGTAAAAAATAGATTTTTTTTATTTTTTGCACATATCTCACCCAACAGTATTGAGAATACACTGCGAAAAGGCCAAATAAGACATTTCAGGCCCAGACTGCTGAAAAAAACAATATATAATTTACCTGGGAAATCCCTGGAAATCCCTTCAAAAATCACAGTTGAACATGTGTAGCGCAAAATAGTGAAACATGGTCTGGCAACAGAGGGTGACAAAATCTCAAGGTAGGCTGGCACTTAAAGGGTTAAAGAGGAAGCCCAAGCTTTTTGGAGTCTACCCTGGAGTCTACCCACTATCCTATAACAAGGCGCGTGCCTGGGCTGGCCATTCACAAATGTCTGGCATGGCCACGCTCCCTGCTAGAGGGATAGTGGGGATGTGGCTGCTGCTAGCGCATGCGCTGTTCCCCTGGAAAAGAGTTTATGGGCGACCTGGGGGTTTCACAAAGCGGGGCATACCAATTCTGGATGCCCTGGGGGGGGGGGGGGGGAACCAATTGGGCTGGGAATCTTATAAATTCCTGGGCCAATCTCTTTGGGTTTTGGTCCACTTTGACTAGCAGCTTTTAGTCTCTTTTAGCTTACACTCTTTTAAACTTGACATGGGTCTCCCCTTAGTGACGTCTTATTTGCCCCATCGTAGTAAAGCGGACAAAAACCTGGGTTTTAATTCACTTTAACAAGTGCTGTCATTTAAATCCACAAGTGCCCACTAGGGGGAGCACTATCTGAAACAGCAAAATCCAACAGCTAAAACCAAAATAATATTTTTATTATTTAACTATAAGGGGGGGGGCCAGGGATGCTTGTAAAATGCATGATTTAGATGCTGACTCTGTAAAGCAGACCTAAAGCACACTGCTCACCTCCCCCCCCCCAGGGGTTGCCCTTCTTTTTAAACATTAAACATCATGGCTTTCTATTACAAATGACTAGAGGTCTGCTCAGCCCTGCAGCTAAGGGACATCCTGATTTTGCTATAACTGACTAAAGTCCATGACTGGGCAAAACTACTTACCAATTCCAACCATTTTGGCACCCGCATGACCACTGGGGATTAATCTGCTTCACAGGGCGGGCTTGTTGGGATGCTCCAGGAGGAGAGGGGGTTAAATGAAGCTATAGTCTTTTTTGGATTTATTCCCACACAGCACTTTTGAGATTACTGGTTGACTGATCTCAACAGGGCCGGGAGACATGTGCCAGCCGGCAGACCGCATCCCCGGCTTCCATTCTTGGCTTGCTGGGTGCAGGAGTGTGCTACAACTACAGGGATGCTGGGGATATGGAAACTACCCGTAAATGTGAGTTTACCTTGAAGCCCCATCTGTCCAATGTCTTGGAGGCCCTTGAGTCTTTTAGATCTCAGGGCCAGGGGCGCCAGCTTTTCTGCCACTGGATCGCCAATCGAGACATATTGCTTCCCTAAAGCCACTCTCTAGCAGTCAGTGACATAAGCTTATGGAGAGAGATTAACACCATGCAGATATTTGGAATAGCAGACAGATTCTGCGCTCTTAAACATGCATGGCAGTGGCCATCTTGCCCCACACATGAATGAGCTGATTCTGAAAAACCGAGTCCCTCAGTCAAAATAGCCTCATAGCTCTGTGCAATTATCTCTTATTTCTAGCCAGCCTTCAGCTGAAATGACTTATCATTGCTTCAACAGCTGAAATCTTCTAAATACATTGTATCTATTTGCACCTGCCGCCACAATAGAGATACATTGTAACAGCTTCCCTCACACAGTTTTGCTTTGCTACATTAGCTGTTTATTCAGTGTTTGTATGTGTGAAAATTTCTCTTTGTTTCTGAGGAATATATCTCTCAATTTGGTGTGAATTGCTGCTGGCTCAGCACCCCCCTAATTCTCATGGGTAAGCAGGACTACCAGGGGTGTGGCAAGATGGCCGCCCCCATGTAATTAAGGAGTGATTAATTTTTAAGCAATTCCTCAACATCTGCATGGGGCTATGCCCTCTCATACTATATATGCCACTGATCATAAAAGGGCAAGCAATTTACTAAACTTTCTTTTTTTCACTGGAGATTCGCTGAAACGATTTAAAGAATCGATTCTATAAGACTCTTGGGGGGGTGGTCTACCTCTTTATGGGAGGTGGGAGGAATTGTGATGCCCCGCTGTGTGAAACCCCAGGAGATGCCTGATACACTCACCTCGAGCCCTCGGCATATGTCCACTATACTTCTAGCTCTGAGCTCACAGTGGCAAAGATAACCTGAATGGAACGAGTGCCGCCGATTTTCTGAGCACCCCCCGTGCATGTGGAACAGGGAATAGGTGAGTTTACAGGCAAGTACAGGGAATACACACAGTGGGGCATACTAAATTGGGATGCCCCCACCAAGAGGACTAAAACCCATAAAAGTGAAAGTCTTGGCTTTTGTTCCTTTTTAAAACCAGAACTAAGAGAACCGCTGGTGAGCATCTCAAATAAGTGATATTCCCCTGGGGTCTCAATTATGTGCTTCAAAGGGCTTATTAATATTTTAGGAAAGCTTACCAACACTCTTCAAAGTGGCTGGCAAGTTGGGATGCCCTTTTACAAATAACACCCTACAGGCCTGGCAACTAGACAGCCCATGCAAGGTAGTTTCTATGCAAAATAGGGCCCATTGTGGGAAGGAAAAAATTCTACCCCACCTCACCCATTCTACCCCCGCCTGGTATGTGCCATGCTGTGCCTCTACTTTAGCAGCAAGCAGTGCTCCCTGCGCATTACTGAGCCTAATATAGGTGGATATGGGGCCTGGTGTATAGCCTGCACCGCTAACAGTGGCCCTAACCTATCTGAAGGTACAGAATACATAATGGAGATTGCCCTGCTCGCCCGCCCCTAGTAACTGCCCTGGCTCATACTTACCAATTACTAGTTCCATTGCTGGGACCTGGCCCTCTGCCGTCCAATCAGGTTTGCCTAGAATTGTGTGCCGTACACCTAATGCAATTGGTGGTCGAGTAGGGCTAGCTCCTGGCAATGGAACCTAGGAATAGGTAAGTGTGGGCTATACATTATCAGGCATGGAAGGGAGGGGGATGCGCAAGGGGTAGCTGTTATTTTCAAAAACATTTTTTGACTGTTTAACTTTAAAGCTACACCACCACTCTGTCATTCCAAAAGTATAAGGAAACATTTGAGCTGGAGTACCCCTTTAGCAGCACGCTGCCCGGCACTGGAGCACACATGGCGCATTGTCTGCCGCCTGGGCGCCTCTGACCTTCATAAGAGCAGTCATGACAGAAGGCTGACATTTCCTCCGCTCATCACCTTTATTTCTGTACAAAATTACTTTTTACAGAGACTGATCTGTACAAAAAAAAAAACAACACAGTAGAGAACTTACACAGAGATGACATCATCAGTGCACAGGATTTCCATATGACAGCGTCAATACTGAGGATGAAACATGTGTTGCTTATATAAAGATAACTGGCACATTCCTGGATGCTGGAGGAGATCCGATCAGGAGTTTGCGGTCCTCGAAAATACTTTTAATGAATGAAATGAATAAATCTGGTTCAGGTACAGGTTGCGTTCGCCCACAAATGTCCAGATCTTATCATATATTTCTACCATTTTATATAATAATATATAAATAGAATATAAAAAAGAAACGTTAGGTTTTCATCTGGCCCTGGGGTCTTTTAGATTCTAAGGCTGGGTTCAGTGGGTTTGGTGCACTTTAAAAGGTCATCATTAAACACACATGAGAATTAGGGGGCCTTATTTATGAACCATGAAAAATGATTTTAGCAGAAAAAAATTAAATTACACTTGGCGACGTCTAGGTCCTGCGTTTCCATTATCGATGCAAGTTTTGTACAAATAAATGTGTAATATTAATTATAAGCATAAAAACCCTTCAATCCAGTTCTGCCCATTGTGCTCTATGGTATCTTGACCCATAGCGTCACTATAAACCGGTGCAGCTTCAAACAGAGTGCCGTGACCTCTATGGCGCTGCAGTTAAATAAGATGCAGGCTGGTGGCCGCATCGGTGCTGCCTGTTTTTGTTTGCTACATCGCACGCTGAGTGCTGCTAAGGCAGAAAAAGTGGTGCTGTGTGGCGCTGACACTTCATAAATCATGCTCTAAATGCTCTTATTTAATAGGCTATACAAAAATTGACAAATATACTCATTAAAAAAATCAGCATAAAGTGATGCATGTCAGCAGAAAGTGACAGGGCTGAGCAGCCTGACAGTGGGAGGGGTCAGTCTGTGTCTGTTACAAATCTTTCAATCACAGTTGTGTCTTAAAGCACACAAATCACAAGCCCCGACTCGTCATATATTTCATAGTAGATGTGACAGGTGTTTAGGAAATGACCAAACTTCAACTTTATGATGGCCCTGAGCTTGTGATTTTCGTGTCTGAAGATAAAGCACTGTACTGGAGAGCTTAGTGAGCAGACTCATGCTGCCCCCCCCCCCCCCCCGCATATATTTATGCTGACTTTAAAACTTGGGAAAACGTTAAAAGTTGGGAAAGAAAGTAAAGAGAAGAAGATGCTTTTTAAATAACATATATGAATCACACATTTATTATTCTGTAGCCCATAATATAATAGCATTTCATTTTCATGTGTGCCTAATGATAGTTTTCTTTTAAAGTGGTTAGCCCAGTCACCAGCCTTGCTTTTCCCTATTACAAATCACCACTTAATGTTATAATGATTTTATATTCCAAAGCAGTGGTGAAATAGTATGATTGTTCAATCAGACTGTAAGGTACAGTACATGGACAGACTTGCCACTCCCATACTACAACAGTGAATGTAAAATCAGATTGAAAGGTACAGTACATGGACAGACTTGCCACCCCCATACAACAGTGAATGTAAAATCAGATTGTAAGGTACAGCACATGGACAGACTTGCCACTCCCATACTACAACAGTGAATGTAAAGTCAGATTGTAAGGTACAGCACATGGACAGACTTGCCACCCCCATACAACAGTGAATGTAAAATCAGATTGAAAGGCACAGTACATGGACAGACTTGCCACTCCCATACTACAACAGTGAATGTAAAATCAGATTGAAAGGCACAGTACATGGACAGACTTGCCACTCCCATACTACAACAGTGAATGTAAAGTCAGATTGAAAGGTACAGTACATGGACAGACTTGCCACCCCCATACTACAACAGTGAATGTAAAATCAGATTGAAAGGTACAGTACATGGACAGACTTGCCACCCCCATACAACAGTGAATGTAAAATCAGATTGTAAGGTACAGCACATGGACAGACTTGCCACTCCCATACTACAACAGTGAATGTAAAGTCAGATTGTAAGGTACAGCACATGGACAGACTTGCCACCCCCATACAACAGTGAATGTAAAATCAGATTGAAAGGCACAGTACATGGACAGACTTGCCACTCCCATACTACAACAGTGAATGTAAAATCAGATTGAAAGGCACAGTACATGGACAGACTTGCCACTCCCATACTACAACAGTGAATGTAAAGTCAGATTGAAAGGTACAGTACATGGACAGACTTGCCACTCCCATACTACAACAGTGAATGTAAAGTCAGATTGAAAGGTACAGTACATGGACAGACTTGCCACCCCCATACTACAACAGTGAATGTAAAGTCAGATTGAAAGGTACAGTACATGGACATACTTGCCACCCCCATACTACAACAGTGAATGTAAAATCAGACTGTAAGGTACAGTACATGGACAGACTTGCCACTCCCATACAACAACAGTGAATGTAAAGTCAGATTGTAAGGTACACTACATGGACAGACTTGCCACCCCCATACTACAACAGTGAATGTAAAATCAGACTGTAAGGTACAGTACATGGACAGACTTGCCACCCCCATACTACAACAGTGAATGTAAAATCAGACTGTAAGGTACAGTACATGGACAGACTTGCCACCCCCATACTACAACAGTGAATGTAAAGTCAGACTGTAAGGTACAGTACATGGACAGACTTGCCACTCCCATACAACAACAGTGAATGTAAAGTCGGATTGAAAGGTACAGTACATGGACAGACTTGCCACTCCCATACAACAACAGTGAATGTAAAGTCGGATTGAAAGGTACACTACATGGACAGACTTGCCACCCCCATACTACAACAGTAACTACAACGTAAAATCAGATTGTAGCGTGTTTGAATGTGTGTGGCCAGCATGGCAACAGTTCCTAAAATAAAACTTTAACAGGCAAATATAATTAACCAAAAATGACAATAGGCAAAGCATTTTCTGGATTTACAGATGAACTACAAATCACAGCATGTCATTCTTGCTAGGATTTGTTGTTCGTCAAGAGCTGAAAAGCACCAAGTTACCCAACTTTGGCTTAAATTATATAATGAAATTATGGAATGTAAGAAGTCGTCAATAATATTATATAAGATAAATAATGTTATTCATTAAAGGGGACATGCACGCTAGAATAACACCCCCCCCCCCTTGTGCCCCTTCACGTATTTCACTTGCGGGACCCGGAAGGCGGGACCCAGAAGGCAGTTGCGACCCTCCTCTAACAGAAGGCTGCTGGTTCCAGTCAGATGGATATCCAACAGGGTCTTTGGTAGGGCTGGATTATAATTGGTGCAACTGAGCACCTGCTCCAGGCCCCTGCATCTCAGACGACCCCCCAGCACCATTATCACTCAGGGCGGATTATAGGGAGAGTATCAAGGATGACTGCGCCTGGGCACACCTCTTGTTCTCCTAAGACTAGTTTGGGGAACTCCCCCCACACTGTAGTCTTGTGTGGTGTAAGTGTATTTTCTGTCTCTGGTTGTGGGACCTGACAGTGGCTGGGAGAGCATGTGATGGAGGGTGAAATGTTGCAGAGGGGGCCATAGAACTGCTGTATAGCATGGGCAACCTTAATCAGACCTTTGGTATGTGGGCTCTGAGAAGGAAACCTGGAGTGCTAAGGGGTAGACAGATTCCCCTTTGGCATTTACTACAGTAGTGAAGGCACATTAAAAAATCAAAAAGTGCAATGCTGTGGCTGTAGAGGTCCCGTTTCAGTAGCTGAAAACCTTTTGGGGGCCTGGTACTCATATAAACGTCCACCAATTATAGGATATAAGCAGTGGACACTCACATGATGTGCCACCTTCTGCCAATTAACAAGGGAGTTCGTTCTTGTGCGACTGGCAGGATGAAAGTTCACCAAGACCGTCATCTGCAGCGCACAAGACTTAATGGGATCAAGCCTGCGCATGGGCAGTTGAGCGTACCTTTATGTTTAATGTGCCTAGAATGTCCATTTACAGCAAACATTATAAGAGAGAAACAGAGGTGAAGCTGGGGTGTGGCTTCCAGTGTGCATTGCGGTGTGGAATTCAACCTGCATCCCAGTGAGCTTTTTAACATTAAGACATAAAAAAGTGCAAAGAAAGTTGTCCTCCCTCCCCGCCCAAAACAAATCACCTGCATCTGCGATGGGGCATTTTACAGGTGAGGTACATAATGTATCCAATAAGGTAACAATATTTTTTTTTAAGTTTGGAAATAACAGCATCCTATGGGTGCTGATGTTTCCACACTTAAAAAAATAAAATAAAAACATTATTAGCTGATAGGACAAATGATGAACCTCACCTGTAAAAATACCCCATCACAGGTGCAGGTCATTTTTGGAGAAAAAGGTTGGCACTAAACTCTAAAAAGCTCACTGAGATGCAGGTTGCAATCCACACTGCAATGCACAGCAAAAGCCACAGCGGCTACACCAAATTATTATTATGACCATCTCTTCTGCTAATGCTTCTGACTGGCCATAATGATGAAGCTGAAGCTCTGGATAGCTGACCTGTTCCAGGTAAGTGGCTCACTATAGACTGAAACAGGTGGAGCCGTATGATAACCAGGCAGGATATTAGCAATATCAGCCTCCTTATTTCAGTTATTTCAGGATGCATCTTGCCTCTGATAACCTCCGAGCTGCCATTCACTAGATATAAGCAGGTAATGTTCAGGATGGGGGACCTATGCCAGGCTATACTGAGGATCCCTTTGAGCTTGTGCTGTAAGAGTTGTCTCCTCATACTATTCTATGGTCAGCTCCCTTACCGATCAGATGGTGTAGAGAGGAAGTGCAGCATGAAATAGGGTCCCCAGTCTGAAATGTGAAATGGCATGGAGGTATCTACCCTTCTGCCCCTAAGTCAATAACACCAACTAACCAAAAACAATTGAAGTGATATAGCAACCAAATTCTTTAGTAATGAATCAAGGCAAAAGGACTTGCCGTTGGTCTTTTCTTGAAGATGTCCAATTGCTTTGGAATCAAGGGTGGACTGGTCATAGGCACGGTGGGCAGCACTGTATTGGGGCCAGTTTGGCTGCTGCTTTTAACACCCAGATTTAATCCCTGCACCCTTAGTCTCCCTCTCAGCCCCCTGTACCCAGCCCTACTGTACCCAACCCCCAATTATATAGCTCGGCATCATGGTTGGGGGACCTCAGCAGAGAAGTCTGGGCTGGCCAGGTGGTGGTAAAATCCAGGGCTGATTTTTGTCCCCAGTCCACCACTGCTTGGAATATTTATATAGATGAATGAGAACCTCCAGAGACATAATTGACCTAAATCAATTGAATTATTTAGGTAAAGCTACTAACCATAGGCAGACAGAAATACACCTAAGGAGTAGAATCCGAGCAAAGAGAAAAGGGCTTGCTATATGTTGATCCTTCTCTCTTCTGAAACACACCTGTCTACTTGTAACATTCATTTTCATGGACCAGAATGGATCAAATTCAGATCGAAGGGGCAGAATGGCCTTGATTCAATAAAAGTTGAAAACATTTCTCATGGTAGTAAAACATTCACTTTATGAGTAAAATGCCTGAGGATTTCAGTTTTAGTGAATCACCAACTAGGAAAATAAAATGTCAATGGCGCTTTTCTACTGCTAGAAAAAGTCGAGAACTTTTTACTACTTCTTACATTGTAGTAAAAAGTGCCATTGACTTTCATTGTCTTTTTATCTGGCGATTCAGTAACAGTGAAATTCTCATGCTTAACTCATAAAGTGTTTTTTATACTGCCATGAACAAACCGAAGACAGTAAGACTGTATTAGACCATTTATTAGACCAGATGTCACATTCGTCTAAGACTTAAATACAATGGATTTGGTAGGTTAGACTCAAAATCTTATCATATAAAAGGTTGATTCAGCACTATGAGTATAATGTTATTCATGTATTATTTTAGAGAAAACACTTTTTCTCTTGATATGTTGCTTTGGTGCAACCCAGCACCTTATTTAACTGTGTACATTTTTTCATAAAATGCATAGCTAAATATGGTGCTGAATTGTACCCAAAAATTCATGAAAAAATGCGTTGTCTCTCAAAAAATGTAAGCAAAACAATATGGTGTTGATTCAACCCTTATGGCCAGCAATAAGGTGCTAGAAATGATACAGTCCAAAAATGGTCACACCATAGTTCCCATTGTGGGTAATGGCAGTTATCTCATGTGATAAGGCAAATCAGAATAAGGTGGTAATCAGGAGCTACCCCAGCACATAGAGGAGAATGTCAGGGGTCAGATCCCTCAGTGGATCACCAGAATAAGACACATTACCTTTGCCTCATTGTATATTCCCCAATGTCCTTAGTCCCCAGTGTCCAAAATCTACAAATATCTCTCCAGCCCTGTAGAAAAATTGGGCTGCCTCATGTAGGAAGTGTTGTTGTACTGGCACACCCCATTCATCTGAGGGGCAGGTAAGGTTAGCAGCTGCTCTGTGTGTCCAATGCAACTGGTAGGTCTCATGGAGAGTCTGTTGGGGGCCCCATAAATTTGGGAGTTGGTGGGTGAATAGCTGGTTGGGGTTGGAGGCACCTGAAGGTGAGGTGGAGAAGAAGAGTAAGAGTAGGTCAAGTTGGAGGAAATGGAGTTAGCAGATCTGTTCATAAGGGAACCTACACCAGTAGGACTTACAGACTGAGCCTGAAAGCAGGTCAGATCTACAGAACAGCTATTGCCCAAGTTGTCCAGGTCTCCATTCAAGGCCATGGAGTGGTGGTTAAGTTCAGAGCCTGGAGAAGGCTGCATCATGGATTGTTGGTTGATCAGGCTGTCTATGCTGAACATCCTGTGGGCTCCTTGACCTGCTCCAGCAGGGGTCTGGTAGTGATGGACCATAGCTGGGTGGTGGGAGGTGGTGGTGGAGTGGATCTGGTGGTTGTAGCTGGATTCCACACTAGAGTAGATACTGTTGGGGAAGGAAGGTCTTCCAGATGGAGTTGGTGTGAAGGCACTAGTGTTCTGCATGTATCCAGGGTAGGTGGTGATATCTGTCCTCTTGAACCTCTTTCTCCTCCTTAGAAAGCTGCCATTGTCAAACATGTCCTCTGCTGCTGGGTCCAGGGTCCAGTAATTGCCCTTTCCTGGGTGACCAGGCTCTCTAGGAATCTTCACAAAACAGTCATTGAGGGTCAAGTTGTGCCTTATGGAGTTCTGCCACTTCTTGGAATTCTCTCTGTAAAAAGGGAACCTCTCCATGATGAACTTATAAATGCCCCCCAGGGTCAGCTTCCTCTCTGAAGAATTGGCAATGGCCATAGCTATTAGTGCGATGTAGCTGTAGGGTGGCTTGCCTTTTTGCACTGGGCGCTTCCTTCTCCTCCCTCCAGAGCTCTGGACGTGGTCCTCGAGGTGGCCATTGCCAGTGCTGTACTCTTCAGGGGGGCTACAGCTCCCTTTGGGTTCTGCCTTGATAGAAATCCCATCGCTGAGTCTGAGCGACCCAGGGGAGTCCAGGGACAGGTTTGACGAGCTGCCCATAGGACTGGAGGCTTGGTTGGGGGATTGCTGGGTCTCCACAGTCATGGTGCACATGCCAGAGTAGAAGGAGAAGTTTGCCAAACTCATAAACGAAACTCTCTCAGATCCTCATCAGAGAATGGCATCTGGGATGCTTCCAGGAGGACCAGCAGCTGCTCCTTGTCTGCCAGAGCCGGCTTATATATCACAGTTCCTACAAACAGGTCTAATTAACATAGCCACTCCCCCTGCCGCCCATCATTAACCTAACCCGCCCCCCTGCTGCTAATTCTCCCTGGGACTCGCTTTATCCGTCCAGAGGAGCTCCCGTGCTGCAACAACCCGCGGGTCTCACCTGGGTAAGAAAAGACCAGCCCCGGCTTGCTGGTCAATGTAGTCCTGCAACACATAGCAATCCTGAGAATTATTAAAACTCTTTTGCAGGTGACTTTTCACCTTTCAACTAGAATTTGTGAGAGAGATGGCGTTAGGTAGGGCGCTGTACAGATATACGTGAGATTATTTATATTTGAAAGATATAAGATAATGTGTGTTTAAAAAAAAAAAAAAATATATATATATATATATATATTATTAGCGCAGAGGCTCTGGAGCTATACAATATATATATATATATATATATATATATATATATATATATATATATATGTATGTATTACATAAAATTAAATGTTTACATTGTAAATATGTACTGTAACTGTTAGTACGATGGAGTCATTATTGACACAATGTGCTGTGTATCTCTAGGATATATTCTGTATATAATTAACGCTTTCCTTCCTGGTTTATTAGTTGTTTACCATGCTTAATATTCCTTATTACAATTCCATGTGTTGGCGGGCGGTATACAATCCTATAAACTGAGATACCCTTTCTTTTTTTTACTTTACATGACCAGCTTATTAAATAGAAAGCGTATATGCATGTTATTGTTTGAGCCGATATTATTATTAGGATTTCTTGTTAAAAGAAAGATACTTGACAGTATGAAGGATTTGAAAAGTTCCCATTACATAAAACATGCCTGATGAAAGAACAAATACAGGTTGTGTGAAAACTGTTTTGTACGTGCTGCTAATGCATTCGTATAATCGTTGTATCATGTTAGTGTTACATTCCTATCATTGTGTTTATTTTACATCCTAACTACAAGAAAGCGACTGATCCG
The DNA here is from genome assembly GCA_027917425.1 of Gastrophryne carolinensis. NCBI lineage: Eukaryota > Metazoa > Chordata > Amphibia > Anura > Microhylidae > Gastrophryne > Gastrophryne carolinensis. The sequence goes on along the minus strand of CM051235.1, from coordinate 429,736,063 downwards.
GAGATCCGCCAACATTTCTTTACACTAAAGAGAAAAAAAAGACAGAAAAAGTGTAAATCCTCAATTCTTTACAGCTGTTTTATGCATTTCTATATATTATTAATACATCTATACATTCTAGTTATCATCATTATTATTATTAAAGTTACTATTGTAGGTTCCTGTGTCAAACATGCATTGAGATTTCCAACACAAGCTTTCCCATATATTAAAGAGAGAGTGTGATACTACATAACTGTACATGATTTGTACTAATGACGTACTTGATAATAATAATAGTAATAATAATGATACAGTTGTATATAAATACCAACCAAAAACTTCAGCCCCCACCCAACGTACTGTATTCAAACTGGCCATACACGTGGCGATCTAAATGTTTAGTTTATATTAGATCAAATCCAAATTAAATGATTCCTGAGGTCACTTTTGTCTAGACAGTTTAAGAGCTCTTTAACCTCGTGATATCAATTTGATCATTTGTATCACTGAACTGCAATCACAGTAGATGGGCAGCATACGATGTAAAATAAAAAAGAACAAAGGAAAGGTCATGGATTTGCACAGAAATGTTTGATGTCTGTTTTGTCTTTATTTTAATAATTTATGCTTATTTTTGTCACACACTTTGAAACACGCTTCTTTTTACATCTTGCGATCTCCAACATGATGGCCAGACACCCTGCAGTCAATACACAATGGTCTGCGCTATTCCAGCTTCGTGCGATATGAATAGGGAGGGACTCTCAAACGACAAGATTGTACAGAGATCGCACAGACTGCAATGAGTCACGCCAGCTTTTGTTTAACTTTACAGTGCTCTGCACTACCGACTTTCTATATTTGTGTTTTTATTTAATTCCTGTGTTTAAATGATAATTTGGTTGTGTTATGTTCCAATGTACATAAAAAACATATATGACAACAATATTCTCACATTTCGTTTTTACATTTTAGGCTCAAATGTGTATTCTCTAACAATTACATTGTGTAATCATTATTTTTTTTTTTTTCTAAAGTGCCATTATTTTCTGTAGTGCTCTACAAAGTTGTGATTACAAACAGGATAGAAAATACAGTACATAGACTATTTTACAGAGTTAAAGTTATATATATTACCATCTTCTTCCTTAGTTCTGTACAAGGTATAATTACAGAAAAGAAGCCAATACATTACTTGTGGGGCACCATGGACGTGTTACATTTTTAAGCTACCAATAAAACTTTTATGAGAACCCTCTAAGTGCTGGTTGCTACTAGATGCTACAAAGTTCAGAACACATTTCGTGGGACAGGAGACAATAGGAAAGAAAGTCCTGCTCTTCCGAACCTATGTTCTAAAGAATAAGTGGTGGAGACAAAAGAGGTTGGATCACAAGTGGTAGAGCTTGAATTTGGATGCATGAGCCCTGTGAAGGTTAGGGGTTGCTTAAAGTGGAGCAAAACCCAGGATTTTTACTATCGTGGGTTTTGGTCCTTTCCCCCGGGGCACACCAACTCACCTCTTCCTGGTCCTACAGCACATGCGTGGCCACTCGTCCAGTCTGCTGACGCCACATCGTCTAAGCCTTCACCTAAGGCGAGCGGCACCTAGCGTGCTGACGGCCACATCCCCGTGTCCCCCTAACAGGGAGCATGTCCACGCCTGCCATTCACAAATGCCTGCCGCAGGCACGCCCCCTGCTAGAGATATAGCGGGGATGTGGCTGCTGCTCGTGCATGTGCAATTGGACCAGGAAAGAAGGTAAGTGTATGGGTGACCTGGGGGTTTCACACAGCCGGCCTTCCCGATTTAGATGCCCCGGGAGGAGGGAATTGATCTGCCCGGGAATCTTATAGATTCCTGGGCTGATGGCTGTGGTCTTTGGTCCACTTTAAGCCAGGTTATATGCTGAAGAGGTGAGTTTTGAGGGGACCTTTAAAGGCTAGGCGTGTTGGAGAGTGATGGATTGAAAGGGGGAGGGCATTCCAATGAAGTGGAGAGGCACAGGAGAAGTCTTGAAGACGAGAGTGTGTCAAGGTGACCAAGGAGGAGGACAGAGGAATGTCAGAGGGAGAGCAGAGGTTGAGTCTGGGTTGGTATCGTTGAATCAGAGATGAAATGTAGGGGGGGGCCTGGTTGGGGCTTTGTATGTTAGTGTTAGAGGTTTAAACTGAATTCCCTAAGCGACAGGTAACCAGAACCAGAGTTCAGAATAGACTGGAGTTCACAGTAAATATTCTGAACCCAAGATACAATGGGAGAGAGTCCTGCCCTAAGCTTATATATTAAAGAGGAACTATGGTCAGAAATGACCATAGTCCCTATTTAATATGCAGCAACATTGCAGCCCAACCCGGGCAGCTACTCACCTCTTACAGTTTGTGCTCCTAAGTGACCCCGAGTAGCCTATCAACATGGCCGGTGATAGAAGGAACTGGGAGCTTTATTCATCAAGGGATAGCGCCAGGCAGTGCCTTGTAAGCGACAGGTAGTGGGCAGGTGAACGCGACTCTAACAGCACCATGTAGCGACCGATTCATCATTACAGACGGCCCAGCGGATCCCGGCGGCACTCTAGCTTCCAGAGCTCCTGGTATTTCCTGTCGCTACCTGTCACTCTCCCATACATTTCAATGGACGTTCCATTTTTTCTCTTTAAACAGGGTTTCTTTTAATATTTTTTTTAATCAAATCATTGTGTGACCTCTCCTGGCATATTTAAATACATTTTTTAATACTTTTTTGATTTTTTATGCAGAATTGTAATTACAGGTCTGGTATTAAAGTGTTAATGTCACAATGAAATAACAATGTAATACCATGTTTTTGATTTGTTACTAGTGGATATGTGTTCAAAAACGGACTTTAATCACACAGCTTAAACAGCGACAGCGACACAATTTTGAGCGGTGGCGCTGTGTGAGGCTGTTTTTTTGATGAATATGGTTTGAGTCGCTCACACTGACCAGTCGCTACTGTTCGCTCCCATATAGTGCTGTACTGGTGTTATAGCGACTCACACATCGAATTCATCAATGCCGCCAATGTTACTACAGCGACTGAGGGGCTCCGTAATAGCGACTCACGGCCGATCAGAGCGACCACTAGCGGACGCTCTTAGCGCTGCAGTACAGATGCTCATCTGCTATTACCTGGCGCTAGAAATGAATCAGCCTGCCCGAAGAGGTGAGTTCCCGGACGACCCCTTATTTATTTTAACTGTGATGCTGCTGCATTTTAAAGAGGGACTATGGTCATTTCTGACCATACATAGTTCTTCTTTAAAGGGTAAGACTTAGGCCCTTATTCATCAAGCGATAGCGCCAGGTAGTGTCTGACGAGCGCCAGGTCCCGCCAGCTAACGGCGGCTACCGACTCAAGTACGCCCGGTGTCGGCCACAATGACGCATTTATCAAGCTAAATGAGGCTAGCACCGGCGAGAGCGACAGCTAGCGCGGGATTCATCATGTAGCCGACTGCAACGAACAGCGCCGCTGCTAATCCCATCACAGCGACAGGTATGACCTGGCGCTCCCTGGCGATGTCCAATCGCTGAGTCGCTCTGAACTAGCGACCCATGGCCAAGCACAGCGACTACTAGCGGGCGCTCTAAAATTACTGCTACAGACGCTCATCTGTCGCTACCTGCTGCTAATAATGAATCAGCCTGCCCTTGGCTGATTCATTACTAATGCCAGGTATTGGCAGATGAGCGCCTGTATAGCGACGCTTAGAGCAACCGCTAGTAGACGCTGTAAGCGGGTATCGAGCGCTGTAACATAGCGCCTCAGTAGCTGTAGTAACCTGACATGACATTGATGAATGTGATGTGTGTTGGGCGCTCTAATACCAGTACAGCGCTGCAGCGAGCGATCTAAATGCACTAAATCGGGGAGGCTGATTCATCATTAGCGGCAGGTAGCGACAGATGAGCGTCTGTAGCAGGCATTTTAGAGCGCCCGCTAGTAGTCGCAGTGCTCGGCCGTGGGTCGCTACTTTATAGCGACTCAGTCGCTGTTCAGTAATGTTGAACACATTGTGAGGAGTCGCTATTTGACCAGTACAGCGCTGTATGGGAGCGCATGGTAGCGACTGCTCATAGCGAACGACTCACACCATATTCAGCAAAAAAACAGCCTCACAAATCTCTGGCGCTGAAAAATACATGTTTGAAGCCCAGAGCGCAGGAGGCGATGTGTTTAATGTCTGTTTTCAAGCATCTATCAACTAGTAACAAAGCGAAAACATATGGAATTACATTGTAACAACATTGTAACATGAACACTTTAATGCCAGACCTGTAATGTCATTTCTGAGGAAATATTTAAAAAATGAAAAAAATATGAAAAAAGAGGTCACAGAATTATTTGTGATTTTTTTGAAAAAAAAAAAAACCTGTTTAAAGAGAAGAAAAGGATCGTCCATTGAAATGTATGGGAGAGCGGCAGGTAGCGAGAGGTCATACCTGGCGCTGTGCAAGGCTGAGCGCTGGCGCTGTTCGCTGAGGCTGTGAAAATGATGAATCAGACGCTACATGGCGCTATTCCAGTCGCTAAACAGATTCTGCTTGATAAATGTGTAATTGTGTGCCGTGTCCGGCGTTCACCAGTCGCTACCTGTCGCTACTTGTCATTAACCAGCCACTACCTGACGCTATCCCTTCTTAAATAAGGGCCTGAGTGCACTAAATCTGGTCGCTATAGCATAGAGCGCCAGACATTGTGTTATTAAAGTCTGTTTTTGAACACATATCCAGCAGTAGCAAAGCAAAAACACATGGAATGACATTGTTGTAACATTGTAACATTAACACTTTAGTGCCAGACCTGTAATGACAATTCTGCATAAAAATATAAAAAGTCAAAAAAGTTTCTAAAAATGTTTGTTTGCAGCCAGGAGAGGTCACACAATGATTTGAGCAAAAAAAAAAAATTAAAAATGTCAAACACACTGTTTAAACACAAGCAAATGAACGGCCATTGAAATGTATGGGAGAGCGGCAATGAGCGACAGGTAATACCTGGCGCTCTGGAAGCAAGAGCGCCGACGCTATACACTGAGCCACCTGTAATAATACATCAGACGCTACATGGCGATGTAAGAGCCGCTACGAGGCACTACCTGGCGCTATCCCTTCTTAAATAACCCCCACAGACGTTCACATGGCAATATGTGGCACTAGTCTTACATTAGCCTCTTCGTCCTGTTTTAAAATCTATATTTTTTGTTTAAAGCAGAACAAAACACAGGATTTTGACTCAGGCTTTGCTCCCTGCTCTGGGGACATCTCAATTTAGGATGTCCCACTGTCTGAAACCCCAAGATCATCCATAAAAATGTACCTTTCCCCGGTTCTACGGCGCATGCATGAGCTCTTCAATCAGGAGCGATTTAGAACATTATTTCGGAAAACGCTATTTATACACAACCAAATAAAACACCATTGAGCGATACTGAGTGACAGGTGCTACATGGTGCTGCTGAACACACAGCGCCGGCGCTATACGCTGAGCCACCTCTAGTGATACATGTGACGCTACATGACGCTATTAGAGGCGCTCACCAGATTGACTTTCTTATATATGGTTTTCACATACTGTGCCCAGCATTTACCCGACACTACGTGGAACTACCTAGCGTTAGCGTTTCTTAAATAATCCCCTTACTAGACAGTCATATCATGGATGTGTCAAGAAAATGTTATAAATACCCGTTTTTGTAAACAAAAAAATATGCTACCAACAAAATCCATACATTTCAATGACAAGGTTGGTCTTTGCGCCACAAAAACAAGACTCTATTGCCAGTTTCCGTCACACCGTGTTACTTGTTTGCGCTATTTTAGTAACTTTGACTGAAGCTGGTGGATGGGCCACATCAGCAGACGTTGGTGCACACAGCCGCAAAGTGGCCTTTATGCTCCTAAATCCCAGAGTGGGCGCAATTCTTTGTATTTCCATCAGTATATAGATATCAGTTCCTTCAAATGTAATGTGCTGTGTAATAAAATATTAACCACAAGAGAGTGAGCTGCTTGGCTCCTTATCAGCTGCACATCCCCAATGTCTGCCTTTCTCTGGCTTGCTAGCATGTATATGGTGCACTTTGGCTGCGGAATAAGAGAGAGGCCAGTTAGCAGTTGATTGACCCCTGTGCAGAACAGCCTGTTTATCAGTGAAAGGGATCTGGGGGATTAAGGCTGCTAAGTGGCCCTGATGGGGGATTACAGGGTTTGGGTGGGATTCAGCCCCTCTGCAGGGAATGTTAATTGATATCTGCAGTAATGAGGGAGTAATTGCTTTACTAATAGGAGCACATTGTCACCCGCTGTTTCAGTCTGGGGACTTCATTAAACCTTGATTTGAGGTCATTTGACAATATTGTGCAGGCTTCCATCCAGAGATGCCCCCCCCCCTACTTCCCAATGATTTCTGGATTTATGGAGACCCAGCAGGAAAAGAATGCAAATCTTAAAAAGTCATAAAAACATGACTGGTTATTGTTTTGCTATTTTAGATTGTCACCAGGCTGATTATAGCGGAGGGCAAGCAGGACAATGGGGGAGCCTTTAGAATTTTTACTACGGTATGTACTGATAGCATGGGTGTCCCTCATTGTTGGGGGAGAGGTTAAGTGGTATAAGTGGTCCACAGGATGGTGTAAAGGCACCTCTGGAAAGTATTCTGTAGGTACATTGGCACAGTATGGTGTAAAGGGCTCCTTGGGGTATGTTATGTGACGGCCCATGCAATGTTCATAATAAGGCAGCAAGAAGCTCACCTGAAGCCTGTCCCATGAGCATCTCCTTCTTTTTTCTGTAGATGCTCTTTTCACAACCAAATGTGGTCGCAAGGCTGCCCCTGTCCCTCAGCGCTCCTAGCATGAGTGAGCCTGGCAAGTGTGACCATTGTGACCTGCCAGGCTTGCTCACGCTTGGAGAGCTGAGGGATAAGGAGAGCCTTGCATCCACATTTGTGGCTTGGTCATGGAAGAGGTCCGCTCACCTCCACTCCCAGGGGAAGGAACAAGAATACAGATGGAAAGGCTGTCATGGGAAAGGTGAGTATATATTTCTAATGGTTAATTAGTATTAAAATGGTGGGGAAACAGGTAAAAATGCAGAAATTAATATTTTCATTGCCTTTAAAGTTTAACTCCAGACAAAATATTTTGGGGAGATATCCTATATTAGGATAGAATAGGGCATTAGTTGAGCTTTCTTTTTGCATCAGCAAAGCATCACTTTAATTTTGGATACCAAAGACATCGAGCAGGGAGGGGGTTGAATGTTTTTTATTACCCCTAAATCTGCCATTTTATGCCATTTTTGCCACCCACTGAGGAAGGCATACACATAACCTCTGCTCTACCAGCCCATGCAGCTGCTCGGGAGCCCCTAGGTCAAAGGGCCTGGTCACCAGGACTGCCCTCAGATATTCCCAGGCCCCATACAATCTATACTTCATGCTCTGGGATTGAGAAATGAGGAGACATTTAAGAGGGTTTGTCAAGTCCTACTTTTTATTTTTAATTTGGTGTTGCCAGCATAATACGTATTCCAGGATTGCACAAGCAGTGAAGCTGGAAAATCATCTTGACATTCATTTTTTGGAAATACAGACAAGACACAATCGTTTCCCTGAATTTCCCGTTGCGGGTCACTGAAATACAGATTTTATCATTTCTACAAGCGAACATGACAGTTGTCTTCCCTCATCTGGCTAATCCGGAAATTCAGCATCCAGGTGAGAGCACCCGGGGTCGGGTCATGGCACCCTCTGCTCCTCAGACTGCTCGGGGCAGATAGTTACGGAAAGGGAGCAACAGTCACAGACATTTCCTGAAAATTAGCAATTGTTTGTCATGTTCAATTAGAAACAAGTGTCAGAGACATGTCAGAGTGACAGCACACCTGATCATTACTAAGACATTTGCATACACATGTGAATCTACCAAGCTAATGGAAGTTCAGTTCACAGCTAAGCCCAAGGTGGCACCAGGGAAAGGGCAAATTAAATCCAAGTCGACTTTGGGATGGCCCTGCAGTTAAAGCTCCCTAAGAACACTAACACTGGGTAGGATCACTCATGCAGTCCATGCTGCCGTACAACTCTCACTCCCCATGTGACCATGGGACCTTTGGGTGTCCCTGGGCACTATTGCATGGCTAGTGCCCACCTGTTCTGCAAACCTCATTGGAAGCCATGAATCATTGGATTCATGGATGCTGTTCTTGCAGTCCTAGCAAGTTGGATATGTAGGTATTGATGTTGGGCTTTCTAGGAATCTTTATCTAGAGGGCAATCCAAAATCTGGGAGTGGGGGAAATTTAAAGGAACAAAGTAAATTCTGTAATAGTGAGCTACAGCATAATTCTTGGAAATGAGCCATAAATGTAGCATCATGCGCACTGCTATGGGACCCATGCTAATGCTAATATGTTGCTATGGAGAAATGGGCATCCGGCACAAAACATATATCAGAGGCAACATTTTTCAGTATAAACAAATTGGATAAAACTTTAAAGTGAACCAACCACACCCCCCTCCTAATTGGAGCTTCCTTTCCCAGCCGTGGAGCTGCCTGATTTTAACTGACATAACTGACATAACTGACCATGCACAGTAACAGGAAACCCAGCAGCACTTCCTGTTTTCAGGCACATGGTGCACATGGTGCTGTATGCCTGAACATCGTGGTTTCACAGTGCCTACACTGGTGCTGTTCATTTAAATGTTAAATACAAATGATTTTTGGCCCTCCCTACCAGCGCTACCTATTGCTATCTCCATTTGACAAAAAACCAACAAGACAAGGGGAGCCTACAGCGCCAAACACTAACAGCGCCACCAGCCTGTGGCTGGCGTTGAGGCTGAGGAGCTAATAGCAGGACGCTTAAGTGGTGCTAGTGATAAATATTGTAGGGACTGTAATAGGATTTGTGTGCACCCTGCTTATGAATTTGGAGGGTGAGATTCATGGGGTGCTGAGGGATCCATATGCACAATGAAGCATCAATTATTTTGATTCTTTAAGTGTTTATTGGCTTCTACCATCTATTCAAGTTAAATGTAACTCCTGACCATCTCTCTAAATGTGGCTCTTGCAATAAAAAAATTGGTTGGGGACCCCTGCTCTACCTCAAGGCTCCCAGAGGGCAGTGGGGGGTAGGTTAGGTTTGTTTAGTGTTCCCAAGGGCCAGAACCCTCTCAGAGGTTCAGAGATTCAGAGAAGAATTTGGGTCCACTTCAAAAACAACCTTTAAAGGGTTTTAAAGAGTGCGATCCGCAAATACCCGAATTGAAGACAAAAAATGGTGAAGAGCAAATGATAGATAAATAATGGTACATAGAGATAAATTATGTAATATATGGGGGAGTTAGGTCCTGGCCTGAATGAAGAACACATCAGGACAGAGGGGGGAAAACTTCTCAATAAGGCTGCTTTCACACTGGGGCGAGGTGATTTTCATAGGCAATTAGCAATTTCTTAGTATAGCGATTGCAAAGCAAGCAAGTTACTGATGATCACAATGTGATAGCGATTTCATAATCAACCAAATGTATTTAATGTGCTACAAACGAATGACACAGGAAATAGAGCATCTGATTGACTGCTGACTGCATCAGCATTGAAAAGTGATTGAATAGCGATTGTGAAGCCATTCCATTGGTTTCTATGGGATCGCTATCGCCCATTAACAGCCTGAAAACACTGGTTTTCAATGTGCCCTGCAAATGGCCAGCAATGTCATAGTATATAATAGATTAATAATAAATTACTCAGGATGTTATTAACTTAGGGGCATAACTATGGGGGGTGCAGATGTAAGATCAGGGACCCCATCAGTGTTGTTCCCCTGCCTTATTTATTAAGTGTTCTTGCATGGCAAGATCACTTATTGTTCTCTCACATATATATATTAATAAGTGTTCTTTCATGGCAAGATCACTTATTGTTCTCTCACATATATATTATTCTTATTCTTAATCTTAAATCCTGCCATATTTTGCACTGTAACTCCTCCCACAGTTTTTACACTACAAAGACCATAATATACCAAAACGTGCGGATCGTTCCCGAATGGCATTTTTCTGGCGCAATTTTCCCATAGGGATGAATGGGAGGAATGTTCAAAACTAGAGTGGGAGATGAGTGTGAAATGAAAAATCAGGACATGATTTCTAAACTGCGACCTCTCCCTCATTTTTAAGCCCACCTACACAAATCTTATATCAAAACGTTCAGCTATCCCTGCTGCCGCTAAAAGCCATAGCCCTAACAGTTTTCACAATATGACCTTTTGTTTGCAACTCACACCTCCCATTGACATTCATTTAAACTCCACTCTAGACACCACAAATTTGAATGGCAATTTCTAAACTGCGACTGTGCCTTCATTTTTAATATTTCAGAGACATGCTGTAGGATGTATACTTTTGAAGCTACAGCCATTTGAATATGGCAACCACCAGTGAATTAGAGATGTGTTTTAAACGGCATTCTCTGGCTACCTCAGAGTGAGTTGCCATAGGAACACACCTGCAGCCAGGCTCATTACATTCATTTTACAGCTGCTCCGCCCACACAGCCAGTCTCAGGGAAACTCCCCATGAAAACATGTTATGGAAAACAGGTTAGACAAATGACATAGCCAGTCATTTAGCAAGATATAAATACTTAATCATTTAATGCCTACTATCTTTACTCACTCCAAACAATCCATATAGTTACTCTGCCCAGTCAAACCTTTCCACATTTACTCCAGCCACTCCAACCACACAACAGTTACTCAAGTCACTCCACCCAGTTACTCTGCCCACTCCAGTTGTAGAGAACTGGTGGAGGCAAGAACACTTCACACACTTTCCCCAGAAATTGCACTTTGTCTAGTTAGATTTGTGCTCTCATGGCATCAAGTACAGGAAAAATAAGCATCATTGGTTTCTGCTGTTTTAGTTTTTAGCTGTCCAGTTGTATCCAATTTATTCAACACGACAGGAAAAAGGTCACTGTTTGAGTCATGATGGGGCCCCATTAATGTCTGCGCCAGGACCCAGTCACATTTAGTTAGCTCAATGTGCAGAGAGAAAGATGAAGGCGCCAATAAGGAAGGCAGAGAGTTGAGTGTCTCCCACTTACAGACTGCCCCAGGAAGCAGATAAAAAGACTGTTTGCTCAGTGAGGGACACCATTCAAATCTGCTGTGATTGAGCGACTGTGTTCAGACGCGGAAGATTTGATGGTCAATCGGTCATGTGCTCGTTCTCATAGCAAAACATTTTTGTGGGCGACTTCTGTTTCCACATTCCAACAATCAAGTGATGAAAGAGAGATTTTTGGTCAGCCAAAATAATACAACAGGCCACGGATGAACCACTTCTCATCATCTCTTGATTGCAGCGGTCGGTTCCACGGAGCAATTAATACCTAATTGCGGTGGCTTTAGAGACTCCTGGCTCGATAATCGACACATGGAAATGGACTTTTAGTGGCAATGTCTTCTCTGCGTTGGCAGTGCGCTGCAAGACAGAAAAAGAGGTGTGAACAGGCACTTTTGCTAGAGTGCTAGATAAGTGACAATTCTGGGCTTGCAAACTTGTTAATGAATTAGTGGCACAACAAGCAGCATTTTGTCCTCCCCAGGCCTCCAGGCCACTAAACTATCCATCAGGAGGCATTTAAACAGACAGCTGATAGTGTGATTATCACACCCAACACACTTACTGTATCAGTGCGGTAGTTTGTAGCTTGTTATCTGTGTTGTGTTCTATTGTTTACGCTCTGGTTAGTAATGTGTGTGCTGCCGGCATGTTGCTGCTAATTACCTGTAAGAGGATAAGTGTTGCCTGGGGCTTTAGCACCCTGTCTCTGGCCATTTCCACAGACTGGCTGCTAATCTCTCTTTATTAGCAGATCACGCCGCTACACAATGAGCTGCAAATTACTCATTAAGGGACAGCATTAGGGCTCTGCTATGGGGGTGACTTGATGCCAATGTCTAAAGTTAGTTAAAAAAAAATTCAGCCACTGGCCAACTGTCCTCCAAGCTTCCTGTATTAAATGGGCATGAGCTCTGTCCAGAGCATGTTATTCCCTATCCCTCTTCCCTACCCCAGTTTTCCCTGCTTCTCTCTAAATCTATCTACCCCCTTCCTATCCAGATCCTCTCTTCTCTATCTCTTTCTTTATAAAGTGTGAAGATCCCCCCCTTTTTTTTCTCGGTCTGAATTATGTGGCGGCAGATACGCTGTTAGCTTCAGCTCACAGTCAAACAACATTATAAGAAAATTACTCTATAGACAGTCGTAATCCTTGCTCGAATTCCTCTTTACTAGTATAAAGCATTAATTATGCTGTATTGATGATCATGTTAAATATTGCTGTAATTGTTAATTAATGCAGGGATCCCTGTGAGCAGAGACCTTCTGGAAATGACAATGTTTGTATCTAAGTTATGCAAAGGAAGATAAAGAATTTTGAAATGAAAAAAGCTCCAGCCACAATATTCATATTCATCAAAGCATTTAATAGAGTGAGAAGGTTTTTAACTTGAAGAGCCTGATTTATCAAGCAGCAGTGCATGTTAATAGCACAGAGCGCCAATATTTTTGCCTCAGCGTCTCCCCACGTGCAGTTTAACAAACCAAAAACAGGCAGTACCGATGTGGCTGCCAGCCTGCGTCTAATTTATCGCTAGCACCTTATAGTTTGCAGCACCGGGCACTCTTGAGAAAGCTGCGCCGGTTTATAGGGGTGCTGTAGGTTTAGATCCAGTTTTATTTTTTTCCTTTAAAATTACTTTTGATGGCTTCATTTTTTTTTTTTTTTTTACCAATGTGTAATTTTGACAACTAAAACACAGCCTAAATGCACTGTCAAATTTGCCCCCTTTGACCTCAGCAGTGATATCTTGTAACTGTAATGATGACATGCTGACCAGCACCAATTTTTTGTATATATAGTGATCAGTGCCTTAAAAGCTGCAGTAAAAAGTGGCGCTTACTGACCGAGCCAATAAATAGTGCAACAATCATAGCTAATTAGTTAACATCGGGTGCTTTGATTTTCAGCACCCTTCTGTCAAAAAAGCTGCACTTAAATAGAAAGAGATGGCACTTTTAATGAAGGAGGTTTCCTAGTAAGCACTTGTGTAGCTAATAACCCCAACAGATTGCAGCTTTGCTAGGAAAAAGTCAGTGTTTCTCCAATCCTGGGCTCACTGATGGTGTGAGAGGGTGGATTAGGTTAGTTTAGTGTCTCTGGGAATCAGTATCCTCAATAGCACATAGTTACAAGGGAAAGTGTAGGTCTGCTTTAATACCTTAAACCTTCACTGTATGGTGGTAAATCTCCTCACCCAGTTACCTGTGCAGTGAGGAAGCTGTAGGCACCAATAGGAAGGCCATTTAATGTTTTACTATTTACTGGACTGAACAGAGGCAGGCAACTTAGGATTCAGAGGCTGAACAACCGGCCACTGGCCCTGTTGGCTAGCCAGCCCCTATGCCCTTTGGTACAGGCCCTGTGGTCCTGTGGCACCCCTGGAGGAACCCCCCTATCATATCGATGAGCAACAGGATCTTCTGCACACCGGTGCCCAGGAGAGGGTGTGGGTAATGGGGTTGAAGGTATAGGCAAGCCACCCACCAGCCAGACAGGTAGCACGCTACCCCCCCCCCATCCTTTGGACTAGTATAGGACCCCTTACCAGTTCAAAAAGTTTTAACGTAACATAAACACACAACATTTTTAATTATCTAAATTGACCATAATCCACCCCTTGGGCGGAATCTTATGGGCAGACCCACATAGCCTGGTGGCTCCTCCTGGTCCGGCCGCATATCTTTTGATGCCAGCCTGAGCAGCTGTTACAGCCTCCCTGATGGCATCTGTTGTCCAGTGATGTAGATAGTCACATGGGGTGGAGCCTCCCTGGTGGCCTGCTATTATCTATTACCAATGTAGAAGGACATGTGTCCCCCTGATTGCTGCACCAGGAGAAACCCACAGTCCTGGAAGACCTGACCAAAGGGTGAGTACGTTATTTAGATGATTAAAAATTAGTGTTTTTTTTTTCATTTTATAAAATCAGAGAGGGTGTATCCCAAAAGATTTTTACTTTAACTCTTGGTGAACTGGTAGGGTGTCCAAGAGGTCCTATAATAGTTCAAAGGTCAGGGGAGATGCATTGCCATCGTACCTGCACTGGCGAGTGTCATGTTGATACATCCACACATTCTCCTGGGTACCAGGGGATGAGAAGAGCCCAATGCCCAACGTTATTGGCCGTGTGTTTTTCAAGGGTGCCACGGACAAATCTGGAAAACTACCAAACCTTTACCAAAAGGCATAGGGGCTGGCAAGGATGGCTACCTGAGAGCTTGTTATTCTACACATGTGACACAATAAAATAGGGGCCAGTCCCTGTGAAAACAAGTCAGCAGGCTATGGCTTTTACTTTTTCATAAGCAAAAGGCAAGCCTTTATTGTCTGTGCTACCAGAGCCCCCAGTTAATATACATTGTTTCTCAGAGCCTCTGATCAATCGGAATCCAGACAGTTTGGTGAGAATTAAAGTTATACTAAAGTCCAATTGCTGTTCCATTGTCTCGGGCTACACGTTGCTTTGTCTCAAACTTTTTTGATTCAATACATTTTCAAAAAGACCTTGTAATTATTTGAACAAGTATTAGTGCTTTGGAGATGCAGAGAAAAAGTGAGGAGAAACATTGGGTGTGGCAACAGCGATGTGATGTAAGCACACTGTGTGCTTTACATATATCATAGTAAAAAAATAAGTGCATTGTTTTGCCTCTAGTTGTTACTGCCAGCACATAGTGTGACCATAAAAAGGGGGTGAGAGATGCTGCAGGCTATGAGTGTCTCAAGCCTGCCAGCACATAGAGTGAACAAAGAGGGAAGGTGGGGTTTCAAAGCTGCAGAGAGAGGCAGCCACTCGGGAGGTTTAGGGAGGGAGTGGGGGTGTTTCCATTCTCAGCTCACTGAAGGCTGATAGATGGACCAGGTCAACAGGGTGGAGACTGAAAGCTGAATGAGGAAGTGATTTACTTACTAAGTAGACAGACATAGCAGGAAGGAGAGCAATGGAGGGGCTCAATGTAAGGTGAGCTACTGATATTTATTTTTTAACTTTTGACTTGCCAATCACTGTAACTTATCAAGAGATATTGGAAAGCTTCCCAGTCACCAAAGTCTGAATTGGTGGTGCCAATTCATTGGAAATGGACCTCCTACCAGGAGAATTCTGCAGAGCAAAACCAGCAACTATCTAAAAATACAGGAGATGTCCTGGAAAGTAAGCAAAGAATACAAACTATAAACAGTCATCATTTTATACAATATTTATCATACTTCGATTTGGTACCATGGAGAAATCATTTAAATAGGGCTATAGCAATGAGTTGGATCATCCTAATGGTCTGTTGCCAGGGCTGTATTTAGGATTTGTGCTGCCCTAGGCACTTTTTTGGTAACCCCCCCCCCCCCCCGATATTTAAACAAAACCCAGGAACTAGATTTTCCCGGGTTTTGTTCTGGTCCCTCGGGGCACCCTGAATTCAGATGCCCCATTGTGTGAAACCCCCAAGAAAGAAATTTTTCACTCACCTCTTCCTCGTTTCAATGATGCACATGTGCGGGGTCTTGTACAATGAGAGCTGTCAGCTGTGACATTTGCCAAGCTGCTCTCATTGTTGTGGATGGGGAGTTTGTGCTGCCGCATCCCCAGAGCGCACACGCCGCCAGGGAAGTAGTAGCACACGATCCCCATTCTACTCAATAAGAGCTGTTTGCTGAATGACAGTCACGGCTGAGGGCACTCAGTGGATGAGAGCCCGCACATGCGCCATTGGAGCAGGGAAAGGTGAGTGTTTAGTTGTGCCCCAGCGGGTTCCACACAGCAGGGCAGTGGTGATGGTGGTGGGAGAAAGATTACAGCATAAATGTGTGTGTCAGGTAGGTCTGCTTTACAATACCAAAGTAAATGACTTAGGAAAAAAGGGCCGCAAAAACAAAATGGTAGAACATTACTGTGAAAAAGCAAGGGAGGTGACAGAAACAAGTAAAAAGAAAAGTGGGAGAAAGGGGATAAAGAAGCTGGAGAGGGAAACAGATGAGAAAAAGTAAAAGATATGTAAAATGCAGGGCCAGCCTTTGGTAAAGGTCAGCCTGTACAAGATGTTAGGATGACTGCCCCAAACTCACACATACATTCACCTTGAGAAGAGAAAAAATAGAAAGCAGCAACAAAAAAATAAAGTGTATAGTGCACAGAACAAGAAAAAAGTCTAAAGTAAGGTAGAAAAGAGGTGTAAAAACAGCAAAAAGAGGAATACATACGGAAAATGAAAGAAAGGTGGCAAGAAAAAGATGGGAGGAATGTGGAAAAGAGAGATGAACAGAAGGTTTAGAAAAAGAGAGAGGGAATGTGGAAAAGAGAGGAAGACATAGAAAAGGTGAAAAATGGTGGTGGTGGGGGGGGGGTGACAAGAGAAAGAGATGGACAAAATGTGTAAAGGAGAGGTGAAGGCAATGGGTAATAAAAGATGAGCAGAAAAATGTAGAAAAAAGAGGAGTGAATGTGGAAAAACAAAGGAGGACATAGAGAAGGTTAAATAAGAGAGTGAAGAAAGGTGATGAGAGAAAGATAGAAAGAATGTGGAAGAGAAATGGAAAGTGTAAATAAAAGCAGGAGGGGATTTGGGAATAAAAAAAGAACCAACATAGGAGGGATTGTAAAAATTAGAGCGGGACGAAGGGTAAAAGAGATGATTAAAACGGAATGTAAAGAAAGCAAGTCAAAGGAAAAGAGAAGAAAAAAAGCAAGCTGAATGTCCTGGTGCCCTCTTACAGAGAGATCAGGATGGAACCCTGTGTGACCGCACACCTCACACACCCCGAAGGAGGCCATGGTGAAGAAAATGTAAAAGAGAAAAAGATTGGGGGGTATGAGAGGGAGAGAGAGGAAATTATATGTAAAAAATAAGAAGGGGAGGTGGAAAAAACAGAATGAGAAAAAGGACTAATGGATGAGAGATAGATAAGTGAAAGTGACGGGGTGGAAGAAGATTGAGGGAAAGTAGAAGGACAAAGTTTGGAGAAACGAGGGGGATAGAAAGCAGCTTAAAGTGGACCAACACCCTCCTTGATCGGTGCTAGAGAGAAGCGCGAGATGAGGCATGCGCGGTCCGCATCTCGCGCTTCTCTGTAGCAGGGCACCATTTGTGAATGGCCGGCGCGCTCCCTGTTAGAGGGAAGCGCAAGATGCAGCTGCCAGCGTGCTCGGAGCTGCTGTGGTTGGACGCGCATGTGCCATAGGAGCGGGGTGAGGTGAGTTTTATCGGGCGTTCTGGGGGGTTTCACCATTGGACGTTAGATCGGGGTGCCCCGCGGAAGTGGACCAAAACCCAGGATAGTGAAAATCCTGGGTGTTGGTCCACTTTAAGGGAGTGAGAATGTGAGGAGAGATGGAGAACGCAGATAGCGATGGACATGAAGGTGGGGAAAGAAGAAAATGGGGAAGGGAAAAAAGTGAAATAGAGACTGAGAATGTGACTAAGGAAGACAGGAAGCAATGCAGCAGAAGAGTGGAAAATAAAAGAGGGGAGTGAGAAGGAGAGAGTGTGGGAAGAAAGGAATTAGAAGAGCAAATAGAAGAAATAATATGAAAGGGAGGGGGGTGTAGTAAGCAAGAGAGAGCAGAAAAAGAGGTTATGTATGGGACAACACTCGCTTTCACTTGGCTCCCTTTGGCGCCACTGACAGCTAAGCAGCCGAGGGGCGCCGAAGGCAGCAGCGTGCGCATCTGGCCACATCCCCCGCTCACCTACTAGCTGTTGCATGTGTGGTGGGCGTGTTGGTGGTGCACCCTTTCAGAAAGGCCAAGCGCAGGTGCGTGCAGCGGTGAGCCAGGATGTGGCCACTTTTCCCAGATGCGGTGAGGGCTCTGGGACAAGGTGAGTGAAATGGGGCTTCTGGGGAGGCGGGGTTTACACAGTAGGGAATCCCAGGTCAGGATACCCCGCTGTGTATAACCCCCTAGAAAGTCCAGTAAACACTTGCCTTACCTGGATTCAATGGTGCATGCGCAGGCTCTGGTCCAATGAAAGCCGCCCACCATCACTGCGTAATTAAACAGGCTGGGATCCCCATTAATTCTAATGAGAGCCACCTGCTGAATTACCTAGTGACAGTGGCCGACTCTCATTGGACCAGAGCCTGCGTATGCACCGTTGGACCGGGAAGAGGTGAGTGTCTATGGGTGTTGTGGGGGCTGGCCTCTGATCTTTCCCCAGGGCGTTCCAAATCGGGATGCCCCTAAGAAAGGATGCCAGCTGGGCAGATTTACTTGTTGATTGCGGGGGCAAGTGCGCCCCCGTGGGCATGTGCGCGGGTGCCAATGTTGGGGAGCATTATTTATTGGGGGGTTCTGATTTAGTTGTTCTAGGGGCACATTAATTTTCAATGTTGGGAAGCATTATAAATTGGGGAGAAGGAGGAGAGGCTCAGTGCTCCAGAGACTGATGCGTCGGTCAGGCGACAGTCAACTCAGCGAAGCGCCGCTGGAGCCAGAAGCAGGTGAGTGACTCGTCATAACACTACCCCCCCTTTAGGAGGGGCCTCAGAACTCTTACCAGGTTTATCTGGGTTGTCAGGGTGGAATTTTCTAACCAAGGCATTCGCATGTACAGCCCTGGCTGCCACTAAACATCTCACCTCAGGACCAAAGCCCTTCCAATCGTTCAAATACTGCAAGGAATTACACACCCATCTAGAGTCCAAAATCTTATTGACTTCATATTCAGGTTCTTTCTTCACGAGTATGGGGGTGGTGGGATAGACCATTTCCAGTCAAAATGGTGGTTCAACTGACCTATGGAGATCAGCAGAGATTTTATAGTTCTTAATAGAATCTTGTAAATTTCCCTAGACTTTAGCCCAGACATTGTCTCTTTCTAGAAACCATTCTTCCAAGACTGGTAGATTGGAGGAAGGGCCAGAAAGTGAAGACGCAGAACAGTGAAAATTTCATTGATTCACTAAGTGCATTGTTCAGCGCAAATTCGGCAAAATCAATATATTCAGACCACTTGTCTTGGCAGTCCAGTACGTAACAGCACAGGTACTGCTTTAAAGACTCATTCTTTCAGTCTGGCCGTTGGATTGGAGGTAATAGGCTGAGGAAAACAAGATTTTAATCCCCACTGGGGATCACTGGAGGTCAGGTGAAGCAAGGGACATACATGGGAAGTCAGTACAACAGGCGTCAATTGAGAGGGATAACTGGAGAGGGCAGGCTGAAGGTCAACACCGAAGATGGAGCAAGGTACTGTAGAGAGCAGGCAGAGGCAAGGTCAGGGGTTCCGACGTCAGCAACCGGGGCTCAGAGTAGTCAAACGTCAATCCAGGTCAAACATGGGAAACAATAGAAACAGAGCACCCAAGCACTAGCTATCATGGGCACTAATGGCAGGGGCTGGGACACCTTTATAGGAAAAGGTGTGTGGAGATTGGCCGGGGCAACTTTGGCCTATAGGACAGTAACAAACCCAGGGCTGATTAATCCACACTTAATAAGGGCTGAAAGCCCATAAGCAACATTGGGGCTCATTGGCCCATTCAAAACAGCTATAGACAGCGTAACTACCGGAGGGCATAAAAGTGTCTTGTGCATGAGCGAGGGTGCTGGGGATGCAGGAAGAGGTGTAGAGGTGCAGCAGCGCAGAGCCGATGACTCCCAAGCTGGCACCTGAGACTGATGCTCTGGTCGGGCAACGGTTGGCTCAGCGCACCGCCCAGGGCACCAGTAGAGCGAGGAGCAGGTGAGCGACTCGTCACAACACCTAGGTGGGTTTTTATTCACAATGATGGGAAGCATTATGAACTGGGATAACCTAGTAAGGTGAAAAAGTACAAATGTGGTGCTGGCTTTGGTCAGCGTTCTCCTCACATTATCTTTCCTGAGTGCTCCTCAAGCTAAACGTTAACTGAATTAGACATGTGTGGGACTTCTAAGGCCTATCTGTGGCGAAATCCCATTGTGGCTGCCCCATGTATGATCAGGTCATCCTGCATCCCAGGCTGATATATAGAGAGCGAGCCAAAGTGAACGAGGCAGAGCAGCCTGAGGGGAAATGTTCGGGGCCTAATCCTTTCTGCCATTCTGCATATTCATGGAACATTGTCATAACACATCAGGCTGTTTGCGAGGACAAAAGAGCTGTCGGCACCCCTCCTCATTCTTCTGATGAGGCAGGAGACAAATGCTGAGTAAACACTTGGAAAGAATTCACTGGCCCATTCTCCCAACGATGAGAAAGGCCTTAGTCTTTCTTACAGGCCCAGAACTGCTCAGCCCATTAAAGTACGCCCCATGTCCTGTGAAAGAGGGGCCTATTGACGATGAAAACATGGATTATCTCATTTCACTCTCCTTGTATCAAACAACCGTGTCCATTCTGAGTGCACTTGGTCTGACACGCAATTACAAAAACTGGGAACATGGCAATTGTTCCTGAAATTTTACAGATGACCTTCCTCTACTGGGAAAGAACGCCGGCTGCTGGCATTTGGCCTCTGCTTTGGACATCTGAAAGAGCGCGCTATTCATATAGTCTCTGTGTGGCTTCCAGGCCTGCTCTCTGATCTGTCACTTCTACTCACCATCAGTTAATGATGATGACATATATATATTTTTTTTAATACACTTTAATTACAGAATATATATTAGATATTTCATGACTGCACACATGTTGCTACTGTCACTTTTTCATGAAAAGCCAAGATCAAGTTCCCTTCTTTCCCCCCCATCTTAACTACTAATTTTCTCAAAGCTGTTCTGCCCCCCGAATGTCAAAGCCATGTTCCATACACACATTTTGAAGCAGAATCATTTACCCACTTATCAGCTTTGTTCATATATGGATCTGTTCTGTTTCATCAGAAAAAGTTTGCCAGTGAGTGGGACCCCAGGGGACATGATCTTTGGACCCGGTAAATTTTATTCAACAGAACTAGGATGGAAAGGCTGCGGAAGAGAAAAGGTGAGTACCAATGTTTCAATTTTTTGTGTGGACGGTCTCTTCAATATTCCTTTCTTGTCAAGCCAAACTGATTCAGAACAGATTTCTAGTTGAATTTAAAGCAGTATCTTTTGGATGGTTTTGCCATCCTTTTCTCCTTCACCAGAAAAAATACCAAAAAATATCCATACATTTCTCTGAAATACCAGATTGTCGTGGGTTTGAGGGGTAGGTAGTGATTGGCAATTGCAGCATGACCCAGATAAGATTTCATCATGCCGTTGCTCGTATCTCATGGTGCTGGCATCATATATGGAATGCCAAAAGAGCCTGGGAATAGAACTCCAAAAACAGGGTTTACAGTGTCAGGATAAAAATAGTGATTTATAGTGAAATAGCAAAAATAGTGATTCATTTGCTACTCCCAGGGAAAGGACTATCGGTGGGAAGATTGGCTAATTTGGTTTTGCATCATTGATTTTGGTCCGCCTTAAATTCAAATTGAATCTGTACAGCAACACTAATGGTTATCATAGAATAACTCAGCAGTTATGAGTAGCAAGAAGAAATTAACTTAGAAATGAAAATAAGAATGAAATACAAGCTGTATTAATGTATCAATCAAAACATTCTAAGAGCAATACATTTGATCTACTGTAGATAGACAGTTCTATGTACAAGTCCCTTGTACTGTATAGTTTCTTTATCATGAACAAAAATGATAAAATGAAACATTGGAATTTTTGGTCATTTTTCAAAGATGGATTACTGGCATTAACTTTTTTATATATAAATTGAACTTACCGATCATCACATGCAGGGGCATTACTTGAGGCGGTGCGTCCTCACCGAAGCCAAGAAGGTCAGGGGGGCCCGATCATTGTTGCCCTTCCCCCATATTAATTATATTTGTGCTTACTTGGCATCAATTAGATAAATAAAGTAGCATTTATCTTATCTGTTTCAGTCATTAGTTGTCTAGCTGCATCCAAATGAGTTACAAAAACTGAAAAAAGTTTACTGTATGAGCTGTGAAAGGGCCCCATTTAATGTTTGCACTCGGGCCACATTTAGTTACCCCACTGTTCACATGCACAATGGCAAAATTCCTATCTGATCAAAGCTACTGATACTACTATTTTATAGAAAATACACAGGCTAAAGGGGCCTTGGCTTTTGTATAGGGAAACTCTAATATTATACACAGAGGTTTACTATGAAGGGGGGGGGGGGTGTCTTTCACTCTAAAAAGATGTGGTTATATGCCAATGTTTTACTAAAATGAAAAGGGGCTTCTTTCATATTTTGTTCCATAAAAAATACTACTCTGCTATTATCTAAATTAAAGGGTCTGGCTAGGTAGATAACAATAATAAAAATGAAAAATAAAACAGTCTACCAGAGAGGGACAGAAAAGTCGCAAAGGCCAAAAAGTGATTACTGGATTTTTCAGATATTTTTAATTGCTAGCTTTAGAGCTTGGCCAAATTTCATCCGGATTTTGCCTAAATTATTTTCTGATCATACCAAAGCAAATCAGCCAAATTTGGGTTGACATTAAAGGACAAGTCTAGGCAAAATGATTGTTCCCTAGCTTTAGTAAGCAGTGAAATTTTCTATTTAAATAAAATGTCACTTAAAGCGGACCAACCACATCCTATAGAAGGGTTTAAAGGATAAAAACTGGATAAAAATACTCACAAATGATTTGGTCTTCAAAGGAAAAACTGGTGGAAAATTAACAGAAAATTAAATCTTTTGGCTCCTATCTTGTTTCTAGCACTATTTTCATTAGATACTTATTGGCTCTAGCATGGAATTGCGAGGAGGGGGTGGAGAGGGGCTTAAACAGTTAGTTTAGAACAATGGTATCCTGTCATAAACCAAGGGCATACAATAGCATAGTTGGGGTAAAATAAAATTAAAATCACTATAACAGGAATAACAAGCGGCACTGAGGTCAGAAAACATCAAACGGTAATGTACCTGGGATAGGGGAGCAAAATAGATTTAGTTTTTTTGGGGGGGGGGGGTGGTACACTTTATTTTCCTAGCCTTGTTGCACTTTGTTTGTCCTGATCCACTCGACTAGTGCTCCGTCTAGTGGCCAAAATCAAACCACAGAGAGCTATTTTCTAGCGTGGTCTAATTTCCTTCTAATGATTCTAAAGGCATGATACAGGGAGTCTTATATATGAAGTGGCAGCGTCACACAGCGCCACTTTTTTGGCCTCAGCGGCATTCACTCACGTAACTCCTATTGTCTTTCACATATCATGTCATTTTGACTCTCCCAAAAGCAGATAGCTCGAGTATACTAATGCGTTCGACATCTTAACTTCATAAGGTCCCTGGGCCCATGCTGTTTATGGTAAACAAAGGATGTAGACTGGAGCTAATCCCAGTAGTATTTTTTGCTGAGGATGTCTGTACAAGACATTTTAAATTGAGAAAGCCACATGGATGAAGAAAATAAAACATGTCCAACCTTATTATTAATACATATTTTAGGAAGTACAGTGGTACGTGATAGTTTAATATTTGCACTGGATTGAAGGGTAAGGGTACAACAAATAAAATAAACCTAATACTGGGCTGATTTATGATGTATGAGAAGATTTAACTTGTAGAACCTGTATATAGCCCTACGGCACTCATTACATTTTCAGCTGTCCTTTTAGGCTGGTCATACACACAGGCAGGTTGGCTGAACAACCACCAAGCTATCTAGATATGACTATGTAAAATGAATTGTCCAGACTGACTTCAATGGATTTAAAGTGGACCAACACCCTGAGGTGATCGGCCCGGGAATCTATAAGATTCCCGGGCCGATCACCTCACACACCGTGGGACATCCGAGATCGGGATGTCCCGCGGGGTGAACCCCCCCTGAACACCCCAAATCCACCTACCTGGTCTTCGGCGGCGGCCGGCCGACGCCGCCTCCCTCGCGCCCCTCTAGGCGTGCGCGTGCCCGCGCCGGCCGTCTCTGAATGGCCGGCGCGGGCGCGCACACGTCAAGAGTGACGCGCGGGAGGCGCCGACGGGCAAGCTGCTTGTACGTTGCTGTCAATCAGCTTGTCCGTCGGCGCCGATTGGACGGCGCGGCCACGTGGGAGCGGGGAGAGGTGAGTTTTGGGGGCTTTCACACAGCGAGGCACCCCCGATCGGGGTGCCCCGGGGAAGTGGACCAATACCCAGGATAGTCAAAATCCTCGGTGTTGGTCCACTTTAAAGATAGCAAACCACTAAGGTTGGACACAGAAGCTACACATGTGACTTCAGGTGACATCACAGCAAGACGCCGGATGGGAAAGCTCCTTGCTAGGTGGCAGTTCAAGGCAGACCTGGATCACATGTTCCGGTGCTCCTGGTTTAAGCTAGTGGGCATGGGATGGTGATGAGTTTGATTTATACCACTTTCAATAAATGTGCCAAAGTAAAGACTGTGTTAATGTTTTGTGACATCACTTCTGTGCAATCCATGAAGGTTTTACAAGCCACATTTAATCAGCTGAACTTGAGGTCTTGTGGTTTCTTCTATTAACTGTTTTGCTACATAAAATATAGGCTTGAATGCAATCAATTTGCACATTTTGTAATAGCTCTACAAGGATGACTAGTCAAGACTTTAGGCTGGTGCCTCAAAAGGTTGCTCATCTTCTCTTTATGGGTATCCTGTGTCTGGGGTTTTGCGGCTCCAGAAACCAGTGCCACTGAAACGCTTCACAAACCTTAACATTCTGTTTCTGACATTTGAATCCCATTGTCAACAAAAGCAGTCTAATCCCCTAATGCTATATTAAAAGGTTTCCAGTGACTCGGGAAACTATGCTGTAAGGGGTCACGTTATCATCATATATGAAAAACTAATGTTTGACATGTTTGTATTAGTCTTTCAGTGAGATCTGTCCATCCCCTAAAATATGTAGACACTCCATTATCCAATGTTCATACCCCGTTGCCACGATTGAAGGCCTAGTAGTTGAACAATAAATGATTGTTTAGGTTGGCCTTTATACTACATAGCTTTGATAAAATTGCTAATTACCATTAACCAGATTCAGGTGTGGGTTTATCTTAAGACAGCAGGTCCATAACACATAATCACAAACAGATATTTGGAGCCCACAAGCATCCCAATGTGACAAGGCTCAAAAATTCCTCAGAATTCCACAGAAGCAACAGAAACAAGAAAACCAGGATTTTTAGTCAGGAGTCACTCCCATCTCATCAGTCCATAAAACTATTGCAAAATTAGTCTTCATATCTTTCTTGGCCTAGTCTTAAGTGGTGGTCGGGTTTCAAGCTTCCTTACCTTGGCCATGTCTATGAGTACTGAAAACCTTATACTTCTGGACACTCCAGGGAGGGTGCAGTTCTGGAATATGACAGGATATTGGGTTCCTGGTTGCTTCATGTTTGATTCTTTTCCATTCTGTTGAGGTTATCGTATTTTTGCTCCATAAGACACACTTTTTTTCTGCCAAAGTCGGGGGAAAATGTTCGTCTTATGGAGCAAATGTGCAGCCTATGGCCACTGAGTAAAACTGGCATGGCACAAAGATGACACAGTGTGAGGCTCCCATACTGGGAATCCTTTTCTCCCCTCTCCTCCTCAGGAACCTCTAGAGAAACCCCCAAGATTTACACAAGCAGGCAGCCAAGGGGTGGAAGAAGTGGTGGCTGCAGGAGAGTTGTTACATACAGATGGAGCTGGAGGAGGTGTGGCCTGTCATCAAACCTGACCCTATGTATTGGTGTGGGATGTCAGCAGCTGCAGCGGGGGCTCAGATTCAGAGATCAGGTGAGTTACTGATTGCCGGACCAAAATATCTATAATGTAAGGTTAATTTTTATAAGCTAGGAAAGATTATATGTATGTATGTAGAGATCACAGAGCAGATTC
The DNA here is from genome assembly GCA_027917425.1 of Gastrophryne carolinensis. NCBI lineage: Eukaryota > Metazoa > Chordata > Amphibia > Anura > Microhylidae > Gastrophryne > Gastrophryne carolinensis. The sequence continues at coordinate 429,710,123 of CM051235.1, read as the reverse complement.
ATAGAATCCATAAGGTCCCTGCAGAACAATTCTCTGGTATTTTAATTTGGAAAGCATTAAGCAGTCGAAAAACCCTTAACTATGGAGGAGTTAAAGCAGACCAAAAGCCACTGAACTTGTGAAATACATGTAGCCAAAACCCCTGCCTATACTACCTTCTTCGGGTGTAGACCTAGAAATAGATATTTGCACTTTTTGAATATTTTTCAGTTTTTTTTTTGTACCTTGCTGTAATATGGCAAAGGATCAGTCACTGCATAGGTGTGGCAATGACATCATTGCCACACACAACAGTGGCAATGAATGGAGGAGATGGGGCTTTACAGCTGAAGCAGGTGCCATTATCTGGGATTCAAGTGAAGCTGAAGCAGTGAAAATTGGCAAAAGGTAATCTTCATGGTGGGATCAATTCAGGGGATGCTACAAAAAATTTGGGTTTTGATTCACTTTAAGTACCGACATCAGAAATAGCAAACTTAATAAACTGCTGGACCCAGACGGGTTACCCGAAGAATATTATAGACTTTTTATTAAGTGAACTATCAGAATATTTACCAAAAAAGTTTTTTTAAGGTAGGGTGTCAAAAAAATTAAGTAGCCAAACCAATCAAACAATAATCAAATTAATACACAAAGAAGACAAAGATTACTCAAACTGTGAAAATTATCGCCTTATCAATACAGATGATAACATTTGCGCAAGCATCATAGCCAAAAGATTAGAACAAGTACTGCCCTCCATCATCACAAACACACAGGGGGTTATTTAAGAAAGGATAGCGTCAGGTAGCGCCTGGTTAATGAGAGGTAGCGACAGATAGCGCCAGGTATGACCTGAAGCTAAGAACAAAGATATTTGGATACAGACTGAGATTGATAACACCACCATAGAGGATATTGACACTTGGGGCCAGATATTAATAAAATACGTTAGAAGCACTAATCACCCCTTTGTAAAAGCCACAGTACAAAATGTATATCAGGTGATTAAAAACATAAACCTACGTCCAGACCCTGAAGTGTTGATTAAGCTATTAGCAAACTGTAACACCACATATCTCGAGAAGATAAATGAAAGCTGACCTAGGGGACAATAATAGAGTAACTAGATTATTTATTCTAATGAACTCCTCACTTTTAAAAAAAATCATAGACTCACAAGACTTCACTTGTGATCACTTCACAGATCAACAGCTTAATTAGAAAATACAAATCTCCCAACTAGAATAGAATGCCCAGACCTGCAACAGCTCTTTATAAAAATTGTTGATAAGGAGAGACCACTATCCAAATATTACTCCATTATACTAACTAGCAAGAAGAGCGCTTATAATGATAAATGGGAGGCAAATCTTCAACAGGAACTAGATACACCCCAGTGGACACAGTTTTTTTCAGCACCTTCACATTGTGCGTAAATGCTCATCTTAGAATATTATGATATAAATATGGTATCAGATTCTATCTTACGGCAGAGAGTAATAAGAATAGTCCTCCCATAATATGCTCGTGTTACCAGAAAAAAACTGGCCATCATAAGGGCTTTCTGGGTCGACTTTGCTACATTTGTAGTTAACAAACTAAAAAAAAAAATCAGACTTGACCAAACTTTTATGCTGATGAATTTGCATGCCACAGTACCCCCACCCCCGGAAAAGGTGGTTAGCTTGATAATAAGCTTGGCTAGGAGAATGACAACCATGGAAAATGAAAAGAAAGGTGTCCAATAGGAGGGGAGAAAAAAAGAAGATAAACCAAATAAAAGAAAGAAAATATTCCTGTAGGGGTATCTAATATCTCTTACGATAAGGCACAGTCATTGTAAAGTGCAGGTTGGTGTGGGTGGGGGACCAAGGATGCATAGGTGTCAAGAGAAGGAGTTGGGCAAACAATTAACCAGGATTTTACAGGCTACAGGCCAGCATACTAACAGTGATGACATCCCCATTGAGCTTCTCCCACAATGTGCTTCCCAACCAGTCAATGCCACAGATTAGGCTTTAGCATTGCAGGGATAGTTCATGGTCAGGGTGGATATGTCCACTCCTAAAGCTATGGTACTAAAGATTACATATTGTAGAAGTAACTACTCGGGCAGGGGTGGGTACGTCCCTCACAGATATGATGCTGAGGATATTGCCTGTCAGGGGGGGCTTGGGTGTCTGGACTGTGAGAGGGACATTGGGGCTGGGGGTGAGACTCTGATGGCAGAAAGTGGAGGAGGGCATTGGAAGCAGTAGTGGGCTCAATAGGTAGGAATGGCCAGGGATAACACCATAAAAACTCTGAATATCCAAAAATGGATCCAGAGGAACAATCTGGAATCACTCTTTTTATCTACTGATGCGACTAAAGCATTTGATTGTGTGAGTTGATTGTGTAAGATGGTCATGGATTAGACTTTTACTAATATATCTGGGCCCTGGGCACACAGATGTTAAATAAGATCATGGCCTTGTATTCCACCTCCTCAGCAAGATCTAAGTGTTCAGGAGTTAGATCAAATTGCTTTAATTTAACAAATGGGGTGTCCTTTATCACATCAGGGGTGTCCTTTATCACCCCCAATTTTTATTCTTTTGCTAGAACCCTTTCTGTATCACGTTAATAACCATCCGAAAATTAATGGAGTGCAGGTGGGGGATGAGGAGTTTAAATTGGCTGCGTTAGCTGATGGCATGCTTTTTACATCATGCAACCACTTATTACGTTTCCAAGCCTTCTTAACTTCGACTGGCAGTCTAACCATATTTAGTATTTAGGAATTCAGATGTCGAAGGATTAAACTATGTCCCACTTTTTTGCAGATTATATCTGATTGGAGAAGTGGAATAAACTTCAAACCCCATGGTTTGGGAGAATTTTGGTAACTAAGACTAATGTTTTCCCTAGGATTCTGTACCTGATCCTATCTTTTAAAAAAGGATGGGGTATTTGTCTTTTTTCTCTCCCTTTTTTTTCTTCTATCCACGTCCACTTCTCGAAATTCCAGACACCCGAGTGCCCAGAGCATGATTAAAATACAAAAAATGCTACTGAGAAATGAGAAAATATGAAAGGAATAAAACCTAGCATACCCTGAGTGACCGGTGCTGATGATAAAATACAGTAACTCCTCTCTCTGTCTAGCTGCAGGCAGTTTCTGTAAGTCTGGATTCCCCAGATCAGTGTTTTGTCCATGTGACTGACTTTATGGAATGCCTGACAGCTTCCAGGCCAGCACCTACTGGGGCCTTCCCAGACTGGGGTGACCTGAGTAAGGACTGCTTAGTCAGTACTGTTCCCATGCTGAGCACACAGGACAGGACGCCGCATCCCAACTATGTTATTTCTGTGTTACTTTAAGTTAAAATTGAGAAAGGCACTAATCATCCCGTGGGAAGTTCATTGCTGTTCATTGTTCCTCATGGAAAACCCCTTTTTTTGGGCCCGTTGGATGCTTGCTGTGTAGCCCTAGGGATATGACTAACAGCCACAGAGCACTGGTGACAATTTTTAGATATAGACCTGAATTTACTTATGTGCAAAAGGCACACAAACCTATCTTTTCTACCCCCAACATCTATCAGACTATCAGCCAACTACCAAACAACCTAATGTGTGGGCCCCTTTGCCAATTTGGTTCAAGCAGAGCTGAGTATTTGCAAAATTTGGGTCAAATTTGACCATCTAAATTTGTATTTATTTACATTCATTCATTTGTTTAGTTTTTTCTTAGGAAGCCACACCCCTGAGGGATAAATGGCTCTCCTCTTGATGGCACTGTCACTCCTCTGGCTAGGGGCTATGCTTTTCTTAAATATAACCATTAGAGAAGCAGCAGAGACAAGCACTTTTTAACCAAGATAGAAGTTGCTGGGTCAAACAGTGAAGACACCAGGCAAACACAAGTCTACAATCAAGATGCAATGCACCAACTGCCAGAGCAAGTCAAAGGATGGAAGGGACAAGTAAGCAGACAGTGAGGTTTATTTTTTATTTTTTGGTAAAGTTTTTGTAAGAAGGTGAGGAGCTGTGCTGACCTCTATACAATATTATAACAATATTAAGGGATTACACTACTTATTCTACTTATTTCTGTCAGTTAACACAACAGTTTTACCTTACCCTAAGAAATCTAGACCAATACAATATTGATTAAGTCCTCCTGCAGCCAGGCTGGGAGAGCACACAGCAGGCATATAGAAGCTGGGTAAGTGAGATCTTTTTTCCCCGCCGCACTCAGCCGCAAATGAAAAATTGGTTCTGGGGCATCGCTTCTGCTGGGTTCCAAGAAGTAGCTACAGTTTTAAAAACTGGTTCTGCAAAATTGGGGAGAACCTGCTGTATTCTACCCATAGGGTTGGCTGCCAAGTAGGCAAGGCCTTACCTTCACCCCTTCTTTGGGAACAGGGATCTTAAAGAACACTATTACATTTTTCATACCTATTGCTTATATGGCCACCATAGGCCATAGGCAAAATGCCCTGAATTGCGCTTTATTTCTGAACAGAAGTTGGGCTTGATGCCGTCCCAAAAAACTGAGCCTCATGCAGGACCTTCTATTGCCCTGGTGCCTTCCTTTACCTAGTATCTAGGTTATCTATCTATCTATTTATCTATCTACAGTATCTATCTCATATTTTTCTGGCTATAGCTTCCTTCATCTTTTTCTTTATCTGTTTTTTGGTCCCCTTCATTTATCTATATATCCATCCACCGCAAAGTCAAAGCATTCCTTTTTTTATCACATACATCTTTTATCGTCAAGTGTGTTTACTCGACAGATTAGGAGCTTAAAGCATATCTTAATTTTGAGCAATTCTAAATGCAAGTCTCCAGCTTTTGTCTGACTTAAAATAACATGACCCTCTCCTGTGTCCTCCAGGAATCCGGAGGTCTGACAGCTGCCGCTCCAGTCTTTCATTGTGTGTGTACACATTCTCATACTGGTTGCACCACCACACTCAAGTTTACCTGGAGTTCATATATAGCCCTAAATGAAAGTGAGGTTGTTACCCCCCAAACATTTTTATTAAAATCACAAAATTTTATAAGGTAAACTACAATGTCCTTTTTGAAGTCTTTCCATCCCAAGAGTACAGACACATTATTTCTCTTTTAGACTAACTGAAGGAGCTCAAGGATTCACAATGTGAAATGGAAAGCAAATGCATAAGACACTTCTGCTGCAGTCTTTTATTCTAAATATCATTGCAGGTTTTTTGAAACCAGACAGCGTTCAATAACTATGAGGTTTCACAAACGTCACAGACAGGATCTTAGTGCCAGCTATGGAGCAACTACAAGCCAACAAGAGTTTCATTGATTCCAAAACATCTCAGCCTAGACTGTGAAACAAGCAGTGTAAGGCTCTCGGCTTGTCCGCAGCACCTGATGCTGAGACAGGTAATAATATCATCCTTAGACGGAGAATCCGACCGGTGTTTCCAGACTGACACAATATTGAGCAATGTGATGACAGCTTCAGGTTTAGCTAGGTTATGCATAGTTCTGTCCCAAACTGACTTGTCTTGTCTCTATGACAACTGGGAACAATATGTTCGCAAAGGTCACTTACAGTCTGGAGAAGAGCCATATGAGTAGTTACAAATGTTTTTTTCCAAGACTGAAGTGATTATGGGCGATGCTATTTGCTATAAATGTTACATTACTATTTCATAGTCCTCATTCTTAAAATAGACATACTCGAAGCGTCTCAGCATCCCCCCTTTTGGGTTTTCTCCAATTCTCCATCTGCTCAATACTTGGATATTCCTGAAACGGGTCTCAATTTTTCGCACTTTTTGTTCTTGAGTACCTTCAACCGACATTGAGACCATGTTGCCAACCAGTGTCATCGGCAGCTCACATAGCCAGTGGTGGCATTACAAGGAAGTAAAGTAGTAAGCCGTCTTTCTCTTGATCAAAGATTTGGAGAAGCATTAGCCTTAAGGCTGTTCATTATAGCCCACCATGTTTGGTCTTGTCTTGTCGTGACACCCAGGCTGGCTTGATTGTTCTGGATCTTCATGGCCAGCTGGAATATGGCCTGGAAATGGTTTTTAAATCAGACCAACAGTCAGATCTGATTGTTGGTCCATTCTGCTCCACAGAGGCCATGCCACATTGCAATGGTCCATTGGTCCACCGCTTATAACACCCGCGCGCAACTCACTCCAGCCATAAAGTCAAAACAAGGTTTCTTTTTATGGATGGTTGTGGAAGCTGGACTTTGTTCCCTATTTAAAAAAGTCTAGAAACAAGTGCCGTAAGGAGTTCTAGTTTGCTTGGGAAGAGGAATTTGGAACTTGAAAAATGTACTTCATTGTGAATCTTCATGAGAATTAATGTTCTCCTAAAACACCATCTTATTAAGACACAAGTGGGAAATGTCTGGTTGTCTGATTAAATCTGCTAGGCAAGGCGAGGCCTGACTTTCCACTTACTGTTATGACTTCCTGCTGGTACTTTGGCATTTCAGAATGTATTCACTTTTGGGGAATCACACAAATTCTGTGCAGTTTTACATGCATTCTCTAATCTTCATATGTTTACACTGGTGTCAATTCAGCACCAGGGGCAAAAAGTGCATGCTGGAGTAAAAAGTTTACTCTAGAAGAAAAATATAGAAGAAAAGAATAAAAGTGTTCTTTTTACATTTGGTGCTCTATAGAAAATTAGTAGTGCACTTTTGCACCCAGTTCTAAATCGGAGCGGTGATCCTTGATCTCAGCACCAGGTAAGTTTTCCCGAACTGGAGTAGTCTGAGAACGCTGCAAGAGAAAAAAGGTGAGTATGGCTTTTGATTTTTTTTTTGTCCGGACTCAACAAACCCTTTAAATAACTTGGGTACAATTAGACTATTTAACCCACTGGTGCTCAACCTTTTTAAAGAGTGTGTGCCACTTAAGCAATTTGTAAACTGGTCGCAGGCCACATTTAATAGGTTCAGATATTCAGAAATTTTCATTTTGTATAGCATAACAAAGATTTTCTCTCCATAAGGGGTTCTCTTGGGGGGGGCGAGGGGATTCTGCACACTGACTGTTATGGGGTTGTTCGGGGGGTCGCATGCTGCCTTTTATAGGGTGCTTGTGGAGGATTCCTTACACTACCTATTATCAGTTTTTTTTTTTTGGGGGGGGGGGGGTATTTTAGCACACCATTTGGATCAGATCCTTTTTCTTCTTATTTTACTCCTATAAACACTAGGTGCATCTAACTCATAATACCATGTGTATTATATCCATTGTTGTTACTGTTACTCTTATCCTTATCTATTGTACATCATCACAAACTATGATTGCGCTCTTTAAATAAACAATAATAATAATGTAGCACACTAGTGCCTACCATGGCGAGCCCTCACATTTAAAATAGAGCCCATTGAAAGCATTAGTAAATCAGGACCATAAAGTGTACTTTTTATTCCTCTCAGTAGTCAGTACTGGAGTCAGTAGTATAAAATCATCATGGAGGTAGTTATCAATCATAGCTTCATTCTACAGAATCAAAATAACTCCCATGCTAATTGGCAAAAATCATACAGATCTGCGGTAGAATAGATGCTTTGGGCTCCATAAACCTTAAATGACAAGACCCCCTACATAAAGGTTATTCTGATATCTCTACAACATTTAGGACCCCATCACATGTTGGGCCTCCTCTCATGCAGATATAACTGTATTAATCAGCCCACCCACCCATTAAACATAAGAACCCTGCCCCTATAACCAGGTGCGGACTGGCAACAGGGAGACCCAGGAGAAATCCCGGGGGACACACTGCTTTAAAGATGTTTGGGCCACTGCTTCTAACAAAAAATATAAACTATGAGGTAATGAACACCATAAACAAGGTTATGCATGATAACACATGATTTTAATGCTTATGAGTCGTGAAAACAGATGTGCAAGCTATATACAGTGAAACATATAGGTTCTATGACAACCAAGTATATATACAGAAAATGGAGGGCATAATACACATAGGGCAATTGTCAGAAAGCAAGACAGGGTACAAAATCAAGTAGCACTTAGAAATAAAGGAAGCCCTGTTAGTGCTGCCTTCCAGACATAGAGCACCAAAGTATCAAGGTAACAAATGCATAACAAGCTAAATAAACAGATAAGTCAGTACAAATGCTTACAGGCTGACCGCAGGTCGTCAAAATCCCTCAACGTTTCGATCTGCTATGAGATCTTTGTCAAGAGGAAAAAATGCGGTATCCATAGTGGTGAGGAGAGTGCCTTTATAGTAAGGGTGATGGTCTCCAGCTGGGCTGCAGATGGCGCCAGACGCGGAGCACATGTCGGCGCCGGTCTCTGACGTCATCACCACTCGCCCCAGCGCGTCCCTGTCAGCAGCATGGATCCTAGCAAAAACTGCTATGTTTCCAGGTGTGACACACGGGGCGCGCGAGGGTGTGTGAGGGGAAGGGAACCGTTTGTTAAATAGATCTATTGCATAAATGAAAAATCGTTATCACAGCATTAGACAGTGGCAGGCTGCCACATACAAGATGGATGCCGACGTCCCAGCCGGATCCTGCCTCTCCAAAGATGGCGTCCATAAGCTCTTCTAAATATGCTATTAGTGTCCCGCCACATCCAAGATGGCCGACGGAGAAACAGATGGGAACTTCTCAGTATTCTAGCAGTATAATGCCACATCCAAGATGGCCGACGGAGATAATAGTAACTGGTGATTCATAGCCACAATAAAGATGGTGGATATAAATTCAATGGAACATATAACGATGTATGTCCTTGATGGTAATAAGATAGATGGCCAGGAGTGGCAGATGTGTTCATATGGGCATAGCTGGGTAGATTTTTGTAAGGGGAAACATGTGCGCAGCTGAAGATCATGCTGGAGACCATATATTAAAGCGGACCCAAAACAGGCACCACAAGAATTCTGTTTGAAAGAAAAAGGATAAAATTAGAATTAAAAATAGAACCATTTGTGAGCAAGTGAGGATAAAAATGGATACAGCCAAGAGTTTGTGGAAATCCACATACTCTTCATCTAATTATTGCACAATCGTCTAGTAATTGTATATTTAAACTATCAAGGTAAAGTATTTAAAAATATACAGTGAAGTCTAAGTCTTCATTGAGTCCATTAGGGCTTTTAGTGCCCATGTATACATTGATGATGTATTCCTGATCTGGAAGGGTGAACTTGACGAACTACTTGCATTTCATGGCTATCTGAATCAATGCACCCAGACTATTGCTTTCTCTATAGACCACAGCACCACAGAGATCCATTTCTTAGACGTCAGGGTTACCTTAGCTGACGGTTGTCCCACTACTGATGTATATAAGAAACCCACTGACCGAAACACATTACTTCATGCCACCAGTTTTCATCCGCAATCTTTAATAAGGGGTTTACCATTTGGGCAATTTATAAGAATACGACGCATAACTGCATCTGATACTTTATACGACCAACGCTCCAATGAACTAGTGCACAATTTGTTACAACGTGGATATAACTTCAAAGATCTACAAAAAGCTCAGGCTAAAGCTAGATCCCTTAATCGCAATTCCCTCCGTATGGTTCGTCCTAAGCAGACCAAACAACGAATTCCATGTGTTCTCACTTTCTCTCAACTTTCTATTCAGGCCCAAAAAGTTGTCCGACGACATTGGCCAATCTTGAGGTCGGATGAGAAACTGACAGAAGTCCTCCAGGATCCTCCTTTAACTGTCTACAAGAAAGCTAGGAACATTAAGAACACCCTGGTCAAGGCTGAATTCCACTCACCTAAACCAACGACAGGCTCAAATTGGCTCACAGAAATGGAGAAACCTAAAGGTATGTACCCATGTGGGCATTGTGCCCAGTGTGGATATACCTTTAAGACAGACCATTTCACCCACCCCAGCTTAGGGAAAAAATACCCCATACGTGATTTCATAAACTGCACAACAAAAAATGTTATATATTTAATTAAATGTCCTTGTGGGAAAGGCTACATAGGCAAGACGAAACGGGAACTTAGGCAGAGAATCTCTGAACACAGGTCCGACATTAGGAATGGCCGCATGGAATCCTCTGTGGCCAGGCATTTCCATGAGTTAGGACATAACATCAGTCAACTTAAATTTATAGGTATAGAGGTGGTTAGATTACCCTATAGAGGAGGTAACCTTGAGAAGAGATTACTCCAACGTGAACTGGCTTGGATATTCCAGTTGGGCACTAAAAGCCCTAATGGACTCAATGAAGACTTAGACTTCACTGTATATTTTTAAATACTTTACCTTGATAGTTTAAATATACAATTACTAGACGATTGTGCAATAATTAGATGAAGAGTATGTGGATTTCCACAAACTCTTGGCTGTATCCATTTTTATCCTCACTTGCTCACAAATGGTTCTATTTTTAATTCTAATTTTATCCTTTTTCTTTCAAACAGAATTCTTGTGGTGCCTGTTTTGGGTCCGCTTTAATATATGGTCTCCAGCATGATCTTCAGCTGCGCACATGTTTCCCCTTACAAAAATCTACCCAGCTATGCCCATATGAACACATCTGCCACTCCTGGCCATCTATCTTATTACCATCAAGGACATACATCGTAATATGTTCCATTGAATTTATATCCACCATCTTTATTGTGGCTATGAATCACCAGTTACTATTATCTCCGTCGGCCATCTTGGATGTGGCATTATACTGCTAGAATACTGAGAAGTTCCCATCTGTTTCTCCGTCGGCCATCTTAGATGTGGCGGGACACTAATAGCATATTTAGAAGAGCTTATGGACGCCATCTTTGGAGAGGCAGGATCCGGCTGGGACGCCGGCATCCATCTTGTATGTGGCAGCCTGCCACTGTCTAATGCTGTGATAATGATTTTTCATTTATGCAATAGATCTATTTAACAAACGGTTCCCTTCCCCTCACACACCCTCGCGCGCCCCGTGTGTCACACCTGGAAACATAGCAGTTTTTGCTAGGATCCATGCTGCTGACAGGGACGCGCTGGGGCGAGTGGTGATGACGTCAGAGACCGGCACCGACATGTGCTCCGCGTCTGGCGCCATCTGCAGCCCAGCTGGAGACCATCACCCTTACTATAAAGGCACTCTCCTCACCACTATGGATACCGCATTTTTTCCTCTTGACAAAGATCTCATAGCAGATCGAAACGTTGAGGGATTTTGACGACCTGCGGTCAGCCTGTAAGCATTTGTACTGACTTATCTGTTTATTTTGCTTGTTATGCATTTGTTACCTTGATACTTTGGTGCTCTATGTCTGGAAGGCAGCACTAACAGGGCTTCCTTTATTTCTAACTGCTACTTGATTTTGTACCTTGTCTTGCTTTCTGACAATTGCCCTATGTGTATTATGCCCTCCATTTTCTGTATATATACTTGGTTGTCATAGAACCTATATGTTTCACTGTATATAGCTTGCACATCTGTTTTCACGACTCATAAGCATTAAAATCATGTGTTATCATGCATAACCTTGTTTATGGTGTTCATTACCTCATAGTTTATATTTTTTGACATATGTACCAGTGTCCAAAAAGCAGAGGGCACTATTGAGGTGGTTGAACCCAGATCTGCTGATCTACATTTTCCTCTTTTGAAGCTACCTATTTTCAGTGTGCTACAACCAAATCTAACTAACCCACTGCTTCTAACACCCACGTCTAATTTCTGCCTTCCTAGTCTCCCCTCAGTCCTCATGTTCTCAGCACCACTGTACTTTAAAGCCAAAAAACTCCAGCCTATGATCTGCCTCCAATACTATAGCTTCAGTGTTGTGTATACTTGTTAACCAACTAGGAAGTTTATTGGAGGCCTCAATAGGGATATAGTGGGCTGGTCATGGGCTGTCCAGGGGTCAGTAAAATCCTGGGCTGATTTTTGGCCCCAGTCCACCACTGCCTATAACTAACTTGATGAAATGAAATAAGGGCTGTAGAGGGTGATTAGTGATACCTACCTCCTTTGTCGATGATGTTATACTGTGTCTCAGACAGGACTGATGCCCCCTAGTCTCCCCCTCACCATGCCAACATAACCCAACCAGTATGGAATTAATTGCAAATAAAATGCCAAAGCCTTCCTTTGAAATCTCTACGATGTTTGCTATGCAAGCATTCCCAGAAACTGTAACCACTTTTTATTACATATTTAAAAGATGAACCAAAAATTTGAGTCAGCATTATTTGTTCATACTTTACATGCTGGCTAATGATGGCAGCGCCTGCCACCCCACTGATCTGGTAATAACTGTCTAAATATTTTCAAACAAGTCTCAGTTATCTATCATCACTAAATCTCTTGGTACGTGTTAAATCTCACCACTTAGTATCTCCATTCAAATGTCAAATTATTGACAGATTCCAGCGAGGTTCACAAGAAAAGGGCACAAAAAAAGGCGAAAGAGAATGGTGGATACTTGTTAGCTGACATTCATTGGACAATAGATTCTAATGAATAGACTGACCCGATGATTCTAAATATTGATTCAACCAACAAAGAAGAAGAGTCTGCCTGGCAGTGAAACCGCACTTCAGACCTGACTATTCACTGTGGACAAGCTGTTAGTATAACAACAAATACAATGCTAGAATAAAACACACAATCACATGCAATGTTCAAAGTAGAAAGCAACTCCACTCAAAAAAATACGTTAGAATCAGATTTTGTGTATCTGTGTATCACATAAAGCAGTCAAGTGGTACAACGCAAATGCTCCTCAGAAAGCAACTTGTATTCTAAATCAGTGTGCCCCAACCCTCTCCACCAACAGACCAGATTTTTCAGATCCCCAAATAGACACAAAGGTAAAATATTTGGTGCTAAGGCAGAGCTATAGAGTTGGCTATTTGGAAATCCAAAAAACATGACCTCTTGGTCATCCTTGAGGAGAGGATTGTGGACCTCAGTTCTAAATAACACCTAAGGAAGTTGCAACAAGGTAAGGGCCCATGTCCCTGAATGTGCTACCAAAAAGCCAAAGTAGTCTTGGAAGCCAATTATTTACCTTTTTTAGGAGGTAACTTTCTGTGGATCCCATTGTTCTCGGTGTTGTAACCAACTATTTCAATGTGCTTCCCGTCGTTCTCCGCCACCGTACCCATGGTAGTCTGCATGTGCTTGCACATACTTACCTTTCTTCTCACTGCTGGCATCTAGGGCATCCCATACAGTCTGCATGTCCTTGCACATACTTACCTTTCTTCTCCTTGTTGGTATCTAGGGCATCCCATGTAGTCTTACCTTTGTACCTTGGTTGCCATGTTGTCTGCTTCTACCCACTGTTACTCACCTCATACTTCGGCCACCTTCTGTTCTGGTTCTTTACACTGCTGTTTGTTTGCTTAGCCTCTGCTTTATGTTGTTGCATATAAAACACGCCACATATAACTTTAAAACTATTGTTTTATTCTAAAAAATGTTTTTTGGTTTAATTTTTTTTATTTAATTTTTATTAAAAACATATATAGTAAAGAGAAAAAAATATACATTACCACTTGTTTGTCCACATGTGTGCCTGTACATGCACACTTTTACATACTTTTTACAAACTGGTTGACGCATACTTTCAGGGGACCACCCTCCCCCATGGCACCATCCTTTCTTCAGGGTCTGTAGAGGGAAGGAACCTGAGAAAGTACTGTGGGCAACTCCAAACCTAATACAGTGGGCTCCATGGCTGGTGCTGTTGCTTCAGAGGAGGAAGAGGACATCGGCAGGGTACAATTACCCACTCAATTAGGTATAAATAAACACAGCTGAGTGTCAGATTTGCTTGCCACTGCTGACTTAGGACCTCACTATGCTACACCATAGGCACCGCCACGGCCTCCAGAGCCAGGAACACAGGCATGGCTGAGGAACCGGAAGCACCCGGGCCAGGTACCACAGCCCCAGGACCCGCCGTTCGCCCCGCAGACACTTCCCTGCTGATACCCACACTAGCCACTCTTAGCAGGCCACCCGCAGCAGTTTAAGGTATCAGCAGCGGGAATCAGAAAACCAGGGCTTCCAGGCCTCCCAGCACAGCCCACCACGGACCAGCCAACTGACATGATACTGGAGCACTATGCGGACCCCAGGACAGACCCCAGTGCAGGCTGTGGAGTCCATAGCAGAACCCTATGCGAAGCCACAGCCAGGCCTGCTCTTTCCCTGGCCAGTAGCCTGGAATCTATCCATTCTGGGCATGGGAGTGGGCATAGTGACTCCTCCCTTCAGCCAAGACAACACCCCAGAAAACCACAGCATCGGCCACTCACCCTGGGTGCCACCTAATAAGGGGCAAGTTGAGTGGTCGATTTAATGATGTCCAGCTGGAGGTTCTGCTGGATGGTGTTGCCAAAAATTATGACCGAAAGGCTGGGTCCTGGTCCTGCTCAACCCTCAAAGCGTTGCAGGGGGAGTTATGGTTGGAGATTTCCCGCAACATGACGGGGGCGGGCCAGAAAGGATGGTGCCCAGGTCAAGAAAAAGTGGGACAACCTGAAGGTGGTGGTTCAGCAGAAACTCAGTACCAGATGGACAGAGTGGTAAGTGCTAAACATCCAGAGGGCTGCTTGTGCAGGAAACATTGGTCAACTCACTAAAGCCACCCATTCCTTTGTGTGAATGTAGCTTGAAAACTGGTGGGGGACTCCCCAAAACTCTACAATTTACACATGCTGAGGAGCAGGTGTTGGGGATGCTCCACCTCAACACCTACCAAGATGTGTCAGGCACCATGGATACCGATAGGTGGCATGTGCCCACCAGTGGTAAGACTTGTTAGCAAATTGTAGCTTGGCACAGGGGGAAAGAGGCCAACCAAACACGCTACCCACCAACCTTAGTGCCCACATGCACAGCTAACTTTGAAGGCTTGCCTGTGCAACATATGTTGTGTGACTACACACACACCAAGGGTATTAGGCAACCTTTATATGCAACCCCTAACATGGGTGTGAGCAGACCACAATTTAAGAGACACATCAGTGTATCCCTTGTAGGGATTTTAAAGGGCCACATATACTGTTAAGAGGTAACTACCAGTGCATTTACCTTGACTTTGCAGCAACACCCCAACCAGCAGCACCTCACCTGCAAGACCCGCCACCTGCAGCCACAGCTGGCCCCTCTGGCTTGGCTACCACCAAGACAACATCAAGGCCCACCAGCCAGCCAGACAGTGATGAGGTAAATGAGTGAGCTTAATTGGCAAGGGGCAGGGTGCAGGAGGAGGAGGAAAAGTTTGGGGCCCTAGAGGCTGTGTGGTAACATTCTGAAAAACTTACACTAATATTAACTATTCTTCACACAGACGGCATCTCTCCTGGATGAAATTAAAGAGCTGGAGGAAGGGCACTCTAAACATCTGGATGAGACCCCCAATATCATCTAGACACCTCCACCAGCTTGCTGGCACCATGGACACTGGCCATCACCACTTCTCCCTGCAGCTACAGCTTCATTCTGCCAGTAGCATCCCCACCTGCTCCACAGAGGAAGCCCAGGAGAAAGAGAGCCCCGGGCCTGCAGCCAGACGACACCTGTCTTTGGTAAATCGGTGCAAAATCAAGGAGGCAAACTGGCAGGCCATAGGCACCACTTTTTGTCTAAACACCAATAGATATTTTAAAGAAGTGCAACGGACCACCAGCTTGCTCCATGAAGACCTGGCTCCCGTGGTTGTGGAGCAGCAGCGCCACCACCAGCAGATGGAGACACTGGTTGGGGCTCTGGTGGAGGCAAACTAGGTTGCCCTTCAAAGACTGGAGGCCAACCAGGTTGCCCTTCAAATGCTGGAGACAAACCAGGTTGACCTTCAAAGGCTGGGGAGGCTTGATGCACAGCAAGCTGCAAACACCCAAAGCTGGGCTACATCCCCCTAACCTGCCATGCTGGACTTTGGGTTGTGGGGGCTCCCAAAGTTTTAGTTACCACAGACAGGCACATTTTTTTTGATCAATTGTCTGTTGACCTGCATCCACAGTTGTGGGTTAACCCAACAATTTGTGACAATTCACATGTAATCAAAACAAGTGTCTAAACCGGAACTCCTGAAGATAATTGCATCATGGGACAAGCCAGGGAAGCCGGCCAAAATGCTAAAATAGTAAAGATCTGGCCCCACATCACATTGGATGTTAAGAGAGTGTCCCATCTTGCGGTTGCTGAAAGAAGCCACAAATTTAAAAGGGTCATTAGACATTAGGCACATGAACAGCAAAAATAAAGTAAGACAAGGGCCAAATGGGACACAGAAAAGCTGTTTGGGGGGAAGAGAAGCTAGGCTAGCCGTTGGCCTACGAGGAGGAGCTATGTGGACCTAAACATTCCAAAACATATACTCCCGAGCAGCTGGGGGAACCAGGGCCACATGCGTACAATCAATGCACCCATAACTAATCGACGGTGCGCATTACTCTTGGCATATTCGTAATGTTGTAAAAACCCAAACACCCTGCATTCCAGGCTGCCATGCTGTCAGGAAAAGACATGTATTTCTCCTGCAGGGCAGCCATGCCATCAAGAAATTTAGTGAGGGCGCGGCTCAGCAAAGGCTGGGACATGCCAACAGACAGTGCCCCTAACCTCTGGAAGAAGCCATGCGCTAAAAACTGGAGGCAGCCAATCAATTTGGCTATACCTCCAACTGCATGCCCCCTTCCTGTGGTGGGGACCAATCATGGCCACAATCTGAATAAGGCGGTTCAGTCGAGTCAAATTGAACAACTGCTGATCACCCAGCTGATTGATATCCAGGCGACTGCAGGTATGCCTAAGCTCTGGAAGGTGTTTTCATTCTAGCACAAAAGATGGCGTAAGTTTGAACCAGAAACCTACGGCTTTAATAGGTCTGAAAACCCACAAATCAGGGCTCTGAAAAAGCATGCGCCTTGAGCCTTATTTACAAGTCAAACAGTCGGTTTGGCGTACGTATACCTTATTCACCACAAAAAGGACAACTCAGCCACAAAAATAAGGCTCTGAATCACCCGACACAGAAAACAATTGTCTGGTCCTTTGACGTCTTTCCCGCTGGTGGGAATGCATGCGAGAGAGGCTCTGAATCAGACCGCATTTCACTAGAGATGAGCAAACTTGTTGGAACTGGAGTTTGCCATGAATTTCAGGGCACGAATCTTACCCTTTTTTTGGATTCATCCTGGACAAATTTTCCCTGAAATTCATTGTCACTTACCCGCACCTCGGCTTTCCTGTTTCTTGAGTCGCCGGACCAGAAAGTCAGGGAAGCCGAAGTACAGGTAAGTGACTGATACTTATCCCCGCCCCCGCGGTCCTCATTGCTGGAGTGTCCTGTGCTAGCTCCCCTGTTGCTCACATCTGGCTGTGGGCGCTGTGCGTTATGGAAGACAGCTTGCTCGACTGACAGCATGGCCAGCTTTGACCGCTCTCCTCCTGCTGTGCAATACACACAGCAGGTGTGGGTGGGGGGAACAGGGGAGGCTAGCCATGCTCTGAACTGTGCAAGGCGGCTTCCACCTTGCACAGCGTCACTGGACCTGAGTGCGGCACTGGAACGAGGATGGGTGTGAGTTTATTTTGAGGTGCCAGCAGCCCTGCCCACAATGCCAGCATAGCCACAGAAACTGGCACCCCCATCCTCTGCCTGAAGCCAGGTGAGGAAAGCTCACCTACCCAGAAACAGGCACCACCAGCCACCGCCCAAAGCGGGCGAGGAAAGCCTGCGATCAATTGATGGTCACCACTTGAGTACGGCCAAGGTTAGTGTCTTTTTGTTTTTTAGAACATTATTGTTGCTTCAGCTTTAGCTCTTATTAAGGAGGGCAGTCTGGCTGGGCTGGGCCTTTAAATTCATTGTTGACTTTAGGTTTAGGTGACATTTGCACAAACTTATAGAGGGAAAGACTATTAACACAGCTGATACATCTTGTAGCACCGACAGACAGCAGATGTCCATCTGCACCTGACAGTGAGGAACAGTGGATACAGGGTAGAATGGAATGGAATGGGAAAGATTTTCTGACCAAGGCACACCTGGGATTTGATGTCTAGGGTCCCCAATGGGCTAAATCTAGTCCCATTATTAGGGATGAGCGAACCGGTTGGACGAACCGGAATTCACTCCGAATTTCAGGGAAAATTCGATTCGGCACGAACCCGAATTTTTTTTTGTTTGTGCCGATCGAATTTTCCCTGAAATAAAAAAAAAAAATGCCGGCATGGTGGGAGCGGGCAGGCCGGCTACGCTGTCAGCGGGCGGAGCATGGAGGCCGGCGCCGCTCTCAGCTGTCATCAGAGGACGCGTCATCAGAGGGCGCCTGAGAGCGGCGCCGGCCTCCACGCTCCGACCATGCAGGTAAGTGTTTGCTTTTTAAAAAAATGCCGGCATGGTGGGAGCGGGCAGGCTGGCTGCGCTGTCAGCGGGCCGGCTTCCGCCGCCCGCTGACAGCGTAGCCGGCCTGCCCGCTCCCACCATGCCGGCATTTTTGCTTAAAAAAAAAAAGCCGGCTACGCCGCCCGCTGACAGCGTAGCCGGCCTGCCCGCTCCCACCATGCCGGCATTTTTGCTTAAAAAAAAAATGCCGGCTACGCCGCCCGCTGACAGCGTAGCCGGCCTGCCCGCTGCCACCATGCCAGCATTTTTGCCGGCATGGTGGGAGCGGGCAGGCCGGCTACGCTGTCGCTCATCTCTACCTATTATTATCTGCATAACTACTTTTTGGAACAAGATAGGTAAATCCAGCCCTGCCATTTCTTTCTTTCCAAATGGATGTCAGCCCTAAAACCTCATATTTCACAAAATGCAGTGTGTGTACCCAATGGGGTATGCACTGTTAGTTGAAGGAATAAGTAGCATTGTTCAGGGGCACACAAACGGGGCAGGGGGGGGGGCCAGTTGGTGAATATGAAATGTTTTAACCCTAAAACATTATTCTTTATGCCTTCAAAGTACCATGAGACCCATGACCTTGTTTGGCAACATTTATAATTGACCCCCTCCTCTGTGGGTACTCACATGGAACTTCTTGTCACTAGGGGGTACTTGGAGTAAAAAGGACCATTGCTTTAGTCTACTGTCATGAAACAGCAGCTATTATGTTCTGGGTGAGCAATCCCTAGTGTCTTACAATGAAATGTCAGTGGAGTTCAGGAGACTGACATGCTGCAATGACCGCACAAGTATTTCCCACTTGACTGACAGCAGGTAAGAGTAAGTGCACCATGGAGAGCAGAGGATTGTTCTGTGATCTCCTGAGGTAGCTGCTTACTGGAGTCTCCCTAAAATCCACCAAAGTTTACCTAGCTTCTTGACTGTTTGACGAAAGGATTTAGGCTTTTTAAACTCAATTTTCATCTTTTCACTAACAATAGGTCAAAAAGCTCCATTAGCTGCATTTTCCATTAGCGGGTCTCTACTCCCCCTGCAAAGGACAGATGATGTTTAACCACTTATTGGCCAAAAGAAGAAAAATAAGGGGCAACCTCATTCCAAGCAGCTAAACGCACATATAAAAGACTGTGCCAACCAAAACATTCATAGCGGGCTGTAGTAATTAGTTTTTTAGGATATGTATCCGAACAAAAGGCTTTAACTGACTTTTGGTCTCATAGATCTTATACCCTAAAGCAACATTCACACCTGTCTAGCACTCAGTGCCTCCATGTGCCCAGGCTGATGCAGTAGTTGCAATAGCTCCTCTTTGGCCTATTTCACGTTTCTCTGTTGTGCTGAGTGAATTAGTTTGTGGCCAAAAACTGCAGGCTTATGGAGTCCAGACACAATAGAAGTCTATTGTGTGCAGCACAAATCCATTTAAAACACAGATTTTACAAGTATTTACATCTGTATTGTGCACCAGATGTTGATGTTGCACCAGATATAGGGGTGGGGTCCCCATGGTTTGCAGGCCAAAAGACAGAATACCAGTCCATACGCCCTTTAGCCCTAAGAGGAATACCAGCAAAGCAATTGTCTAGGACAACCAGTACCACTGGTAGTACTTGAGATCCTAAAACTATTTAGATCACATTTTTATGTGTTTAATGCAGTTTAAATGATGGTTTTAGGCAAACAACCCATGGTGAATGGCAACACATATAGGAAAACTTAGGTGGTAATTGATATATCTAGAAAATGGAAAGTGGTACTTGATGAAAAAGGGTGTAAACCCCTGCTCTAGGGTACAAATGCCCCCCCCGCAGCGGTGGGCACTCAGTGTCTGGTAGGATGCTGGGCTGAAAGGATGGGGGACCTGTGTGGTCATTTTGACCACTGTTCGCCAGGGGAAGAGGAGCCACCAGACAGCAGGAGGATGCCTAAGTTAGGGGGACAGCAAGCCACATGACCAAATGGCAGCAGGCCTTATCCCATGACCCACTGGCCAAGAGGGTGCAGATAAGCCTGGGACCCATCTATGGGCCAGAGGTTTTTATGGGGATACCTCCCAGCACTCTGGGAGGAACACCAGACCTGCTTCGACTTGCACTGGCTTTTGCTTTCTACTGGTGCACAACACGCAGATGCAAATGTAATGCCAATCCCTAAATGCTTCCTGAAATCTCCCTTTACCCCATTTTATTAGGTAAAAAAGAAGTAACACGGCAGCAACTAACATAATTGCCCTTGGATGGCACCTACTGGCTCGCATAAACTGGGTGCCATCCAGATTTTTAAGATGGGTCTAAAAATTCATTGATATGGTTCTTTTTGGTTAAAGTGGCCACCACATAAGAATAACCCATGTATCTACTCCCCTTAGTGTCCTTTTAGCTCTTATCTTCCTTATAGGAGTTGTTTTTGGGGGTGTTGATCCAATAGTCAGTAACCAGGAGAATATGCTAGCATACCCCTGGCCCTATAGAACATCTGCTGTCTGATTAAAATCTCATCTGAGAGTGTGACCACTGAAGCCACATGGATGACCAGCATTACATTACCTGGTGAATATAGATAGATCTTATGGTCTTATTGTTTTCCTCTTTTGGAATGTAAAACACATCATGCCATTTCCAAATTGCTTATAATACTCTGTATTTCTAAAGTGGGAGTCACTTTTCTAGCCTTGAGTAAAGTCCCAACCCCCCTGTTGTAACAGTGAGCTCAATAGAAGTAGCAGCATCATATATGGGCCTTGATTCACCAAGAGTTGAAAAAAATTCTCATGGTAGTAAGAAATTCATTTAATGAGAGAAAAGCCTGAGAACGTCACTGTTGACGAATCACCAGAAAGACAATGTAAGGCAATGGCACTTTTTTACTACAGTGAAAAAAGGTGTAAAAAGTTCTCGACTTTTCTCAAGAGTAAAAAAGTGCCATTAACTTTTTTTTGTCTTCCTAACCAGTGATTCATCAACAGTGACATTCTTATGCTTTTTTTCTCATGAAATGAATTTTTTACTACCATGAGAATTTTTTTCAACTCTTGATGAATCGAGTCCAAAGTCTCTTTCCGTCAGTAGTAGCAGTAGCAGCATAATGAAAACACTATTGTACATAGCCCTTACAGTTACAGTGAATACAGATAACATAGCACCCATAGTCATAGCAGCGACTGTATATTGGTAGTGAAATAACAAAATCTTAAACCCATGCCAAGCCTCCAAGGCCCTTCGTCAGAGGTATGCTGTCAGCTACTGCTGCTACTGATGGAAAGAGAATTTATCGGATGCTGCTACTGTACTATGTTACATTGGTCTTGATTCAATAAGAGTTGAAAACAATTCTCACGGTAGTAAAAAATTCAGTTCATGAGAAAAAAGGCTGAGAATGTTGCTGTTACTGAATCACCAGATAAAATGGCAATGAAAGTCAATGGAAGATTTTACTACAGTGTAGAAAACAGTAAACAGCTCTCTACTTTTCTTAGGAGTAAAAAAGTGCCTTTGTTTTTTATTGTTTTCCTAGTTTGTGATTCAGCAACAGTAAAATTCTCAGGCTTTTTTCTCATGAATTGAAAAAAATTCTCATGGTAGTAAGAAATGCAACTCTTATTGAATCGAGGCCATTGTCTCTATATTAGCACTAGCACTTTACTATACTCCATATGTTGTTACATCATTTAGTATGCTGCTATTTTGTATGTTATTTGTATGACTGGGGGGCATGTATTTTCTTTATTGCATGGCGCGGCCTGCTTCGGTATTCATAACAGTTGGGTTATTCCGCCACAAGGTGGCGCAGTGTACTGCAAAAGAGCTGTGACATCTCCCGGCCCCCTATAAAAACAGGATTAACCATAGAGTTCCCAGTGTTTCCTCTGCAGTGAAACTGCGAAGTTAGAAGATGGCTCTCTCTCTATGCACAGGTGAGCGAGGCAACCAAGCCTGCGGCCCTGCAGGTCTATTTCCACGCGTTTCTGGACCCTCACTGCCTCCCAGCCTTGGCTGACAGATCGGGTGAAGGTAGAAGAGCACTAGGGTCAAATGCTCCTGGAGCGCTGCTCCAAGCCGCAGACCCTGTACCACAAAGGGTAGCCGGCCATAGGCTTTATGGTGAGCCTACTAGGGATGCGGAGTTCCTGTCCTAGCTTCTGAGGGGGTGAGTGTTTTGGGGACTGTGTCCCCTTCTTTTCCTTCAGGGGTCCCGGCCAGAACCCCCACCCCCCCTTCTGGCCGGGATACTCGCCGCTGCCTTCTCGTCTCTCTCTCTCCCCCTCCTCTCTGACTTTGGCAGCGAGTGGTATTAGTTGTGGTGTTTTGGCCGTTTACAGTGTGTTTTTGGCCACCGCGCCACATTGTACTGCGCTTGGCGGCTGTGGGCGCTATAACCTTTGGCGTTTTTGCTTTGTCATGGCGCTGGCGGGCTCACGTGGGTGCCGTTTTTCGCGCTCTTTGGGGGGCAGGGCCGGGGGATGACGCGTATCGCATCGTCCCCCTGCGGCCCGCCCATTGAGGTACCTCTGCCAGCGCCATTTTGGATTAGCTGCGCGTCTGGATTTCTCCCTTCTGGGCTGCAGTGCTGTTTCCTCCGGTGTGTCGCTTCATCCTGCGGTCTGTGCCTTGGTGATCCTGCGGTGTCCTTGGTCCGTGAGTCCCCCTTGGGTTTTTTTTTATTGCTCTCGTGGGGCATGTGCTGCGGGATGCTCATGTGTCGTTTTTACTTATGCCTTTCAGGCGGGATACCAGTGAGTTGTGGTTTCTCCCGGCTGTACTCCTTCCTCCCCCTTATCCCCCACCTTACTGACTTCTGGGGGCATCCAGTGGGAGGGCATCCCGCGTGGCTTTTGTATTTGCCTTTGCCCAGTGCTGGCCTATTGCGCCTGTGTTAATCACCATATGGAGGCTTCTGGGGATAACGTGCTTGGGGACCCTTCGGGGCAATCCCGGCTGTGTGCCATGTGTGGGGTATCCCCTGTGAGTGACAGTGTCAGGGTGTGCGTGCCGTGTGCCCAAAGTGTCCCTGCGCTCCAATCTGGTTTGCCTGCATCGCTTCCCAGCTCTGCGCCCCCTTCGGCATCACCTACCCCCTCCACTCACCTACCTTGCCAGGCCTGTTCCTAGGAAGGCCTCTGGCAAGAAGCGGCACCTGACTTCCACTCCCTCACTCTCCATATGTATGAGTATGAGGAGTTTGATGCCACTGGTGGACATTATACCCTAGAGGAAGGGGAACTGTTCCAGGACTCCGACTCTTCTGGAGACCAGCAGGAGGGTTGCGATAGTGACCCTGGGTCTGCGTCCGGGGAGGAATCATGGTACCCTGAGGACACTGATAATCTGCTGTCTTACATTTTTGAAATTTTGCACATTGCTCCCCCTGAGGTGGCTAGGCAAAAAGCAGGGTGAGCTCTTTCGCCCTGATAAACAGCGTCTTGAGTTCCCTGAGCAGGGTCATTTCACTACTATGGTGCTTAAGGAATGGAAACGTCCTAACAGGCTGCCCGCTGTCCCTAAGGGATTTGATAAGAGGTATCCCTTTCCTGCTGATTTAGTGAAGCGGTGGTCATGTCCCTCTGAGGTGGACGCTCCCATGCTAGGTCTGTCCAATACTTCGGTCATGCCTTCCCCTGACACTACCACTCTGAGGGACAGCGAGGACCGGCACATGGTTCAGCTGGCCTGCCATGCTTTTACTTGTGTGGGGGCTGGACTGCGCCCGGCCTGTGCTGCTGCCATTACAGCTATTGCCCTTAAGAAACTGGGTGGGGGGGCGGCTTCGGCTCTTTGCTCACGTCTGGAGGCTCCACGTCTCAGACCGGTGGATTCAAGAGGTGGTGTCCTCCGGTTACAAGATAGAGTTTGCAGCCTGGCCGCACCCCAAGATTCATCAGATCCCGGATGTCTTTAAACCCCCTGTCAGTTCCAGGGTTGCTTTCGGCGGTTCAATGCCTGCTGGAGTCAGGGGTCATTTGTCTGTTGCCTCAAGAAAAGGGTCAGGGGTACTATTCCAATCTTTTAACGGTCCCCAAAAAGGACGGCTCTCTGAGGCCCATCCTGGACTTGAAAGGCCTCAACAAGTTTGTCAGATTCAAGCATTTTCGCATGGAGAAGCTACGCTCGGCTATCAGTACCCTGCGACTTCATGACCACCGTGGACATCAAGGATGCTTATCTTCATGTGCCTATCTTCCCAGGTCATCAGAGATTTCTGAGGTTCGCGCTGGAGGATAAGCATTACCAGTTTGTAACTTTGGTATCACCTCGGCGCCTCGGGTGTTCACCAAGGTGCTGGCGGGGGTGATGGCTCTGCTACAGAACCAGGGCATTCGTGTCCTTCCTTACCTGGACAACATCCTCATTGTGGCCCAGTCCTTTCATCAGGCCGAGCAGGACACCCGAGTGGTGACATCCACTCTGGAGTCCTTCGGTTGGGTGGTCAACTATCCCAAGTCTTCACTGTCCCTGTCCTTGGTGAGGTCCTTTCTGGGCATGACACTGGATACCTCTCAGGTCAAAGTGTTCCTTCCACAGCAGAAGGTGGAGGGCCTTCAGAAGCAGGCACAGGCTCTGCTCTTGTGTCCTCATCCCTCCTTCCCTCTGGGGATGCAGTTGGTGGGCCTGATGGTGTCCTGCTTCGAGGTGGCCCCCTTTGCTCAGATTCACATGAGACCTCTTGTCAATCTGGGATAGGGACCCTGTGTCCCTGGATCAGGAATTTGCTCTGTCTCCTCTGGCCAGGCAGTCCCTTTCGTGGTGGCTGGACTCAAGGAACCTTCTGGTGGGCAGGACTTTCCTACCCCAGTGCTGGGAGACAGTCACCACAGAAGGCAGTCTGACAGGCTGGGGGGGCTTTTGGAAGTCTCTGAAATTCCAGGGTCGGTGGGGCCCCCAGGAGGCCCATGCTCCCATCAATGTACTGGAACTGAGGGCGATCAGGTTGGTTCTTTCTCAGCTGACCACACACCTTCGGGGTCGGGCTGGGAACAGAATGTTACCTGCATCTCAGCGGTCTTCATTCCGGGGGTGGAGAACCAGGTGGCGGACTCCCTGAGCAGGGAGACGTCTCGTCTGGGGGAATGGTCCCTCAACAAGCAGGTGTTTCTCTCCCTATGTCACCGCTGGGATCAGCCGGATGTGGACCTGTTTGTGTCCCGTCACAATCACAAACTTCCCAAGTTTGTCTCCCTGTCACAGGATCCTCTGGCCTTCGCCACAAATGCACTAGCAATGCCTTGGAAGGAGTTTCGGCTTCTCTATGTGTTCCCTCCGTTCCCTCTACTGGGCAGGGTCATGCGCAATATAGCCCAGAAGGGAGTGCCAGCCATCCTGGTGGCCCCCTGTTGGCCAAGAAGGGTGTAGTTCGCAGACGTCGTGCAGTTGGCAGTAGATCAGTACGTCTTGCCCAAGGATCCAGATCTTCTCACTTAGGGGCAGCTACGCCATCCCAATTTACAAACGCTGGCTTTAACGGCTTGGCTGCTGAAACCTCCATCTTGATGGAAAAGGGGTTGCCTGCCTCTGTTGTTGATACTTTGATTCGGGCTAGGAAGAAGTCCTCGTCCTTTATCTATTACAGGGTCTGGCATGCTTACATTGCCTGGTGTGAGTCCAAGTCTCTTCCCTGTCGGGTTTTTTCCATTCCCAGGATTCTGGAATTTTTGCAACATGGTTTGGATTCCGGCCTTCAATCGAGTACCCTCAAGGGCCATGTTTCAGCTCTGGCAATTTTTTTCCAAAGATCCTTTGCCAATCACCGGTTGGTAAACACCTTTTTCCAGGGTGTGCGTCAACCTCGTAAGCCTATGCTACCAGTCTGGGACTTGAATCTGGTGTTGTCTGCTCTGCAGGGTCCTCCCTTTGAGCCTATTCGTGGGGCTGTCTTGCCCATTCTGACTCTTAAGGTAGCCTTTTTGGTGGCTATCACTTCTGTCAGGCGAGTTTCTGAACTGGCGGCACTTTCCATCAAACCTTCTTTTGCACCTTATATCTTCTTTTTTTCTAATGATACATAATAGAAGGGTGTTGGTGGAACCCTTTTAGTGAGGTTGCAGCATTTTCTATGTGATCTATTGTTCAAATATAAACTGGGATCTAGGTTATTATTGTGTGCTGAAACAATAACATTTATGGTCAATAAATATGACCCATAAGGGCCACATAAGAGAGATCGGCTGTGGGCTCCAGGTAGAAGACACTGAGCTGACTGCTAAGTGCTCTCTGGCCCCAACTTTAACAGTGTACTAGGCAAAGCTTGAAGACAGGTCAGGGGCAACAGTGTTTGCTCATTGTAAGCCTCCATTGATATTGCTAGTAGTCTGTGCACTCTGTATTGTCGTAGTACATCAATGATATATTCCAGATACAGAAGATATAGCAAAAACAAACCGTTTCATTTACTATAGCAAGCAGGAACACTCGCTGGGGTTACATCACAGCCTAGCGTTCAGCCAGGGAATCTACACAAAGCATCCATGGGTTGGCTGGTCCTCATTTTTCTACTGGGCAACCTTCCAAAGTACGCAGCAGTCAAAGCACAACGCTTGCCATTAAGATTAGTGTTTTTGTATAAAACAATTGCAGAGCATGAAATTCAGGCAATGGTATAACAAACACTCATTATCATTTATTAGAGGATAAAAATAAAGTTTCTATAGCTGGGTAGAGGAAAAACACAATAAAACACTAGTCTTCGATTACGTAAAAGGAACACTGCCCACTAACAGCAGCGCTGCTCGCAGTGGGTTTGCTTTGGATGAAATCCCATTGCAGAATTTGTGTGGAATGAACAAGGCGGCCATTATGGATTTTAGAAGATTAGCAGAAAAACCAAGAGTCTAAACCTAGAGTGCAAGCCGCGTCGGGTGAAATGGGGCTCGGAGTAGTAATTTTTTTCTTCTAAAGGATTAGAAAGCTTCAGAGTGTAACTACAGACAGGACGGTGCAATCTTTAAAGAAATATTTGAGTAAAGGTCACAGTGTTAAATATGAGGCAGCATCAATGAAAGAACTCCTTGTAACAAAAAAAAAAGCTTCTACTAGAAAAGTGTGCTTCTGGTGGGATGAGAATCTGTGATTTCCAGTCCTGGCAGCCCCCCAAACCTTTCCCAGTACTATAGCTGGCACAGTACAAGCACCTGTAGCAGTCCCATCCCATTCACACTCTACAGTTGGCCCGTACCCTACAGGGACCCTAAATGTCGCAATGCAGCTGGGTAATACCTGGCATAGGGATGTTCACAAGTTCAGCAGCACTCTTCAGGCCGCTTCTCACTGGAAGGAATGGATTGTGGCCCAGAGGATGCTGAGTTGTCTTAAAAAGACAATCTGGGAGGTAAGAAAAGATGCAATTCATCTGCAGAGGTCACAGAGCCACTGATGGTGGGGAGGCTTGGGTCAAGAGGCCTGAGCAGGACTGGCTGAGTACAGATGGGGTTAACCAAAAACAGAGCAAGAAACACAAGGACAGGACAGCAAGTAGCAAGAATAGTCTTGCATAACTTCCAGGAGAAGAGCAAGAGCAGGTAAACGAAAGCCACGGTCGAGAGGTAGAGCAGTTGGTCAAATTAAGCTAAGTCACAATAGGCACAGGTCAGGTTTACAAAAAAAGACAAAATTCACACCTAGAGATCAGCTAATAACTTGCTGGGGCTTTGTCATACATGTATTGGAAGCTTAAGTCTGCCTCTTACTAAAGACAACTATAGAAGCTACCCTACCAGTCATACTAGGAGAGTTGCCTCTAGGACAGCTCCGAATCCTCTTTTGGAAAATTCACTTTCAATGTAATCTGCTATTGCCAACCTACACCAAGTCTGTACACCAATAAGAGAGATGTGAGCAATGTACACACAGAACACTGCTGCTGGTCATGTGTAAGGTTGTACAAGCTTCCTCACCTGAGCAGCAGCCATAGAAGCAGTGTTCTGTGTGTACAAGGCTCGCGTCTCTCTTCTTGATGTACAGTTGCCAATAGCAACAGATTGCAGTTAGTGAAAACTGCGATCAGAAAACACATGTCACATAGGAAAAAATGTGTTTATAAGCATTTTCTCACAAACTTGCATCCCTCCTCTGGGCAAATAAAAATGTATTTACCTTTTTCTAACTCCAGCTGTGGTAAAAACAAAATGGTGTCTCATGGATCTGCAGGCTGCTTGCAAACAGGAAGTGCTGCTGAGTTTGCTGTTACTGTGCAATGTCAGTTATGTCAGATGAATCCAGGCAGAAGCACAGCTAAGATGCTAGGAATGGAAGCTCCAAGCTTGCTACCACTAGAAAATCTGCGAGGAGTGGAGTTTTAGCTTTCAGTGGATGCAGGAGCAAATGTAAGTGCTACCAATGCTTCAGTGTAAAGCATGCAGATGAGACAAGTGAGTTTTGGGGAGTATTCTAAGTATGTCACACACCCCGCTTCAAGAATCCATAACATGTGGGTAATATCGTCCTGAAGAGGCGTTCCTGCAGAGATGATAGTAAAAAGAAAGCCCCTCCCTGATCCATAAATACCTGGGACCTCCCACTCATCACCCAGTTTTCCATCTCTGCAAGACGGCGAGCAAGTCAGAAGATGATGCCTCCTCCTTGCTCAGGGGGAGTTCAGGTAGCCGGGGTAACCCCCGGCCTATTTGATTATATTTTCCGCTCGGCCATTCTTTTAACCAAGTGGGTTCCAGTCTTTAGTATTTACATGCCTCCTCAGCTTTGGCTGCGGGCTCGAGCGAGGGTATACGGGCACCCATGGTGCTGAGGAGCTGCGCTCCCCCCCGTGAGACCCTATCAGAGAGGGTAGGCGGCGGTTCCGGGTTGGTGATCCCGGTTTGGGATGCCCCGTCCCTGATTATTGTCCCTGGGGGGGGGGGGGGGAAAGGGGGGGTCCCACCTTAGTTCCTTTTAGGGGGTGGGGGTTCCCTATCTGTTCCCTTCTCCCTTTCCCCTGTGTGTTTGTGTTTTCACTTTGGATGTGTTTTTTTGTTTATTCTCTGTGGTCCACCTTAAGACTTTTTCTTTACTTTTCTTCAGGCGTGAGGTAATTACCTCACGCCTGTGTGTAAGGGGGGCGGGGCCGGGCTGCGGCGCGTTGCCGCCGCCCGATTCCCCTTCCTGGCCTGGTGTGTTTTCTCAGCGGGTGCTCCGCCAGGCGGAGGCACCCGCCTGGAGCCTTTATTACCGGCGCCGCGGCGGCGGCGGCGCCGGTTCACGATCGGGGAACCTTGCGGTTCCCGCTGGCGTCTTCATGGAGGGGGGGGGCGGGGCCGACTTGCGGCGCGTCGCCGCGGTCCCGCCCCTCCTAAACTTTACCTCAGCGCAGTGTGCGCTATGGATGTCTCTGACGTGGGGGGGGGGGGGCTGCTGCGTGGTGGCGCTGCGCGCGTTTTTTCTGACCACGCCTACTTTCTTCTCCTCCTCTCTGCCTTCTCCTCAGAGGATCCTTCCCGCGTTTTTTTCCAGCGGTTTCCTGGCTCCAAAACTGTGAGTGGCCCAGTGGGCCATGTTTGTTGATTCATATATGTATGTATTTGTATGCCTTTACTTGGGTGTCATTACTCCAATATGGGTCCCTTGTGTTTTTCAGGCGGAGGACGTCTGGGAAGCCTCATCTTTGTGATTAGAGGGTCTTTCCCGGTCCTAAATTCCTGGGTTCCATTAGAAATTCCTCCCACTCGGGACATTAAAGGGGCATCCCGGGTTGCTTATTGGCGTAATTCCCTGGGTCATTGCGACTATTAAAAGTTCACCTTATGGAGGCATCCCCGGATACTGGGGCAGGGACCCCTTCGGGGCATTCCAAAAGATGCATGTTGTGTGGTGCATCCATTTCTGGGGACGATGTACTGCTTTGTATACCTTGTGCACAGCAAACTATTGCGCGGCAGTCCGGACCCCAGGCGTCTGGGTCAGCACCGCCGGCCGAGTCATCTCAACCTCCCACCCTGACACGCGCTCCGTGTGACGTTGTCATGGGTAGGGATCTGCAATCTGAGATGTGCGCCAGATTGGCCAACCTTGAGAGAATTGTTTCCAGTTCGGTCGCCCGTAAGGCTCCGGCTAAGAGGAAGCATTTGTCTCCGGCTGCGCCGGTTGATGTTCTGGATGAGTTTAATAATCTGGATTGGTCTGATTATTCTGGGCTAGAGGAAGGTGAAGTTTCTGAGGGTTCAGAGGTCTCGGACGACGAGCAGTCTGCTGGCGCTGATGCGGAGTTTAGTGAGTTTGGGAGATCCTCGGATTCTTCTCACGCCCTGGCGCTGATGTTGGAGGTTCTGAATATCCCCCCCCCCGAGGTGGCGTCACAACAGGAGGGTGAGTTGTTTGAAGAGTCCAGGCCGCGCTTGGAGTTTCCTACGCAACGGCACTTTGACAAAATCATTGACAAGGAATGGGACAGGCCGGCTAGGCTCCCTGGTATCCCTCAAGGGTGGGATAGGAAATATCCTTTCCCTTCGGAGGCGGTTAAGCGCTGGGCTTCCCCACCCGAGGTCGATGCTCCGGTTTTGGGATTGTCTAATTCCTCGGTTTTAAATAGACCGGATTGTTCCACCCTTAAGGATGGGGAGGATAAACGTATTGATCAAATGGCTTGTCATGGCTTTTCTAGCATTGGGTCAGCCATACGGCCTGTGTGCGCCTCAGAGCTTATGGTGTTGGCTGCCAGGTCTGTGGTCAGGGACTTGTTGACCTCTTCCGGGCTTCGCCCTGGTAGTGCCAAGTTCCTTAGTCTCAAACGGTGTGAGTTGTTTTTATCCTTTGTATTAACAGCCTTGGATGACGCCTTGATGATGTGTGGTAGGACGTCGGCTTTGTTGGTGACTATTCGGCGGTCGGTGTGGCTGCGCCAGTGGGCGGCCGATTTTATGTCTAAAAAGTCTCTGACGGCTTTACCCTTTGTTGGCTTGAGGCTCTTTGGTGAAACTTTGGACTCCGTCACCAAGGGTGGTAGGTTGCCTCAACGTAAGAAGCAGCGCCGTTCCTTTCGGGGGGCGCCTGCCTTTACAACTTCCTTTCGTGGAGCCAGATCTGGCAGAGGCTCTGCATTTCCCTCTTCCAGAGGAGATTCCGGAAACAGGGGCAGAGGGCGTGCCCGTTCTGGATACAGTTGGGGCTCTAAGCCCAAACCGGCTGTTAAGCCAGTTCAGCAATGAGGGGGCGCCCTCACCCTTGCGGGTGGGGGGACGGCTGAGACACTTCTCCCAGATCTGGGATCAAGAAGTCTCGGACAGATGGATCCGGGAAGTGGTGTCTTCCGGTTACAAGCTAGAGTTCGAGCTCCGCCCCCCCTCCAGGTTCTTCAGGTCTCGGATGCCTTCGGAGCCTCTGGTGGCTCCTGGTGGCAGTACAGAATCTTCTGGACATGGCTGTCATTTGCCCAGTGCCCCCCTCGGAACAGGGCAGGGGCTTCTATTCCAATTTGTTCACGGTTCCCAAGAAGGACGGGTCGGTCCGTCCTATCTTGGATCTGAAGTTTCTCAACAGGTTTATTCGGCCGCACAAATTCCGCATGGAAACGCTGCGCTCGGCCATTCACTCTCTTCGTCAGGGAGACTTTCTGACGTCCATAGACATCAAGGATGCTTATCTACACGTTCCGGTTTTTCCAGCACATCAGCGGTTTCTCAGGTTTGTGGTGGAGGATCGGCACTTTCAGTTTGTGGCACTTCCTTTCGGTCTCACCTCGGCCCCTCGGGTTTTCACCAAGGTGCTAGCGGGGGTGATGGCACTACTCAGAGTTCAGGGTATCCGCATTGTGCCCTATCTGGACGATCTACTGATCATGGCCTCTTCTTTCAACCAAGCGGAGTTGGACACCGGAGTGGTGGTGTCCACTCTGGAGAGGTTCGGTTGGGTGATCAATCACCCCAAGTCTTCTCTTTGTCCGTCCAGAGCTGTGACCTTTCTGGGGATGTCTCTGGACACCTCGCAGGCCAGGGTGTTTCTGCCCCAGGCCAAGATTCTTTTGATTCAGGAGTTAGTTCAGCTTCTCTTGTTGGCTCCTCATCCGACCATCCGGCTAGGGATGAGGCTGGTGGGGCTAATGGTGGCCTCATTCGAGGCAGTTCCCTTTGCGCAGTTCCATACGAGGGCCTTTCAGCTGCATCTGTTGACGGTTTGGGACAGGTCGCAGTCGTCATTGGACCGGTCCTTCCGGTTGACTCCCCGAGTTCGTCGTTCCCTACAATGGTGGCTGGGGTCTGTCAATCTGTCGATAGGCAGATCCTTCCTGGCTCCATGTTGGGAAACGGTGACCACGGATGCCAGTCTGTCAGGTTGGGGGGGTGTTTGGAAGGACCTCCATTTTCAGGGTCTGTGGAGTCCTCAGGAGGCTCACGAGCCCATCAATATTCTGGAGTTGAGAGCCATCAGGTTGGTTCTGTTTCGCTTGACTCTTCAGTTGAGAGGTCTGCCAGTTCAGGTCCGATCGGACAACAGGACGGCGGTTGCTTACATCAATCACCAAGGGGGGACTCGCAGCAGGGGTGCCCTCAGGGAAGTGTCTTTGATTCTGGACTGGGCGGAGACCCACGTCCCGTGTATCTCAGCAGTCTACATTCCGGGAGTGGAGAACACGGAGGCGGACTTGCTGAGCAGGGCCTCCTCTCGTCAGGGGGAGTGGTCTCTCAGTCCCAGGGTGTTTCGTTTGATATGTCGCAGGTGGGGGGTCCCAGCGGTGGACCTCTTTGCCTCTCGTCACAATCACAAGCTTCCAGTCTTTGTGTCTCTCTCGCAGGATCCTCTGGCTCTGGCGGTGGATGCCATGTCTCTGTCCTGGAGGGATCTGGGATTCCTTTATCTGTTCCCTCCGTTTCCAATGCTAGCCAGAGTGGTGCGCAAACTGGCCTTGGAAGGTGCGTCGGCGATTCTTGTGGCCCCGAGGTGGCCACGGCGCGTTTGGTTCGCAGATCTTGTAAGGCTGGCAGAGGATCAGTTCGCTCTGCCTCTACTGCCGGACCTGCTCACCCAGGGTCGGCTACGCTATCCCAATTTACCATCGCTGGCTTTGACGGCGTGGCTGCTGAAACCGCCATCTTAAAAGACGAAGGTCTTTCTGACGCGGTGATTCAAACTCTTATCAGTGCCAGGAAGCGGTCTTCCTCTTCTGTTTACTATAGGACCTGGAGGTCCTATATTGATTGGTGTGAAGGTAGGTCTTTCTCTTGTCGTGAGTTCTCCATTCCTAGGATTCTGGAGTTTCTTCAACATGGTTTGGATCTGGGGCTCCAAATTAGTACCTTGAAAGGGCAGGTTTCTGCCCTGGCGGTGTTTTTCCAAAGGTCCTTTGCACTTCATCCTTTAGTCAGGACCTTTTTCCAAGGAGTCACGCATGTACGTCCGCCTAGGAAGCCCTTGGTTCCAGTTTGGGATTTGAATCTTGTTCTCTCTGCTCTTCAGGGTCCTCCGTTTGAGCCCTTGAATGAGGTTGCCTTGTCTTCGCTTATTCAAAAGGTGGCCTTTTTGGTGGCTATCACTTCGGCTAGGCGTGTTTCTGAGTTGGCAGCTTTATCCATTAAAGCTCCATACTTTGAGAAGCATCAGGACAAGGTTGTCTTTCGTTTCAAGCCGGATTTTCTTCCTAAGGTGGTTTCGGCTTTTCATCTGAATCAGGACATAGTTCTGCCTTTTCTATGCCCTAATCCTAGCAACGACAAGGAAAGGGCGTTGCATTCCCTGGATGTAGTTCGTGTTGTGGAACATTATCTTGAGGTTACGTCTTCCTTTCGTAAGAAGGACGCCTTTTTTGTGGTGCCCTCCGGGCCTAGGAAAGGTTTGGCTCCTGCCAAATCTTCCATTAGTACATGGATTCGTCAGGCCATCATTGGGGCCTATTCTGTCAAGGGGAGGAGTCCCCCTTTTCGTGTTACTGCTCATTCTACTCGTGCGGTTGGAGCTTCTTGGGCTTTTCAGCACCAGGCTTCTGTTGAGCAAGTTTGTAAGGCCGCTACCTGGTCGTCTGTTCACACTTTTTCCAAGTTTTACAAGGTTGATGTTTGGGCGTCCGCGGATGCTGTCTTTGGACGCAAAGTTTTGCAAGCTGCAGTGGTTTGAAGTTGTGCATTGTTGCCTAGTTTTGGATCCCCGCCCTTGTTTTTGGACACTGCTATTGGATGTCCCACATGTTATGGATTCTTGAAGCGGGGTGTGTGACATACTTAGAATAATACCATTTTGTGAATACTCACCTTGTAAAATGGGTATTATAAGTATGTCACACACCCCGCTTCACCCGCCCTTTTCTGTTTTCAGGATCCTCTATTTTGTGAACTTTGCGTGGTTGCGTTTTATATTTGCCTCTTCCTGGTCCCTTATCTTACTGCTTCTATATACTGGGTGATGAGTGGGAGGTCCCAGGTATTTATGGATCAGGGAGGGGCTTTCTTTTTACTATCATCTCTGCAGGAACGCCTCTTCAGGACGATATTACCCACATGTTATGGATTCTTGAAGCGGGGTGTGTGACATACTTATAATACCCATTTTACAAGGTGAGTATTCACAAACTGGTATTTTTCTTTTCTAACTGTGCAAGGCTGTTGGTCTGCCTTTAAGTTGATTTTGGTGTTCATGAACCATATCAAAAAGTTTTAGTCTCACAACCTATTTCTTCCAATTTGGAATGCCCCGATGTGTGAAAGCACAGGGAAAGCCAGCTCATATGGGTTTTGGACCTGAGCCTCAATTCAAAGACACATTCGTCCGGACTTCCGTAGCCGTCTGTGAAAGTTTTGGTGGGTGTTTGTCATTTTTTTGCTTTTTTTCGTCCATTTTCTACTCGCACGAACGTTCGAACTAATACGTATATGCTCATTCGATGATCCAAAGGAAATCTGAAGCTTTACGCAATTTCAGGACCTTTTCCCCACCAAATCTGAAATGTTTCGACCGTTCAGAACACTTACGTTATTGCAATGGGCTGGCGATTAATTCAGAGAGCTGATTGCCGACGGGCCAACACCCAATAAATCCGTTTAATTTTTGATCCCCTTACGGGACCATTTTGACGTCGGAACTAGCAGGCATGGACGAGTCTAGTGCATTTGAGGAGCATGAGGATGTGCAGCTCATGGGCATTGAGCTAGTCCGGAGGTCAGAGGCCAGATTGCACCGGCAGCGACGCATGGACATCAATGGCATGCATGACGTTGAGCTGTTCGAGCTCACCAGGCTTAATCGCGCTTCCCTCCATAAGTTGTATAGTGAGCTGCGGCCATGGTTAGTCCGCACTACAAGGAAGGGGCAAGCAATTTCAGGTATGACCAAGATGCTTGGCTGCCTGCAATTTTTGGCGAACGGCTCGTTCCAGAGGCTGGGTGCCCTCTCCGTGGGGATCTCACAGCCTACGCTGAGCCGCGCGCTATCCAAGTTTTTGGAAGGCATGGCTACCCTAACTCGGAAATATATTTGTTTTCCTGAGGATATGGTAGCCAGAAACGCGATTAAACTGGCATTTTATAATATTGCTGATATGCCCAACGTCATTGGGCATATCAGCAATATTATAAAATGCCAGTTTAATCGCGTTTCTGGCTACCATATCCTCAGGAAAACAAATATACCTGTACCCACTGTACCCACGTTGCCGACGAGTACATATACAGGTAAGTTCATTCTTCCATGTTGAGCTAACTTTTTTGTTTGTTTTATGTTGTTTTGTTTTTTTGGGGTCCCTCCTTTGAACAAATCCCTCCTTTGTTTTGGTCCCTCCTTGTAATTTATCCCTCCTTTGGTTTGGTCCCTCCTTGTAATTTATCCCTCATTGGATCAAGTCCCTCTTTGTAATTAATCCCTCTTTGTTACTAGTCCCTCCTTGCAATGAATCCCTCGTTGTTACTAGTCCCTCCTTGTAATGAATCCCTCTTTGATACTAGTCCCTCATAATTAATCCCTCTTTGTTACTAGTCCCGCCTTGTAATTAATCCCTCTTTGTTACTAGTCCCGCCTTGTAATTAATCCCTCTTTGTTACTAGTCCCGCCTTGTAATTAATCCCTCTTTGGTACTAGTCCCTCCTTGTAATTAATCCCTCTTTGGTACTAGTCCCTCCTTGTAATTAATCCCTCTTTGGTACTAGTCCCTCCTTGTAATTAATCCCTCTTTGGTACTAGTCCCTCCTTGTAATTAATCCCTCATTGTAAACAGTCCCTCCTTGCAAAGAGTGTATGTGAACCAATGGGCCGTATTTTTCACTTCTATAATTTTTCAGGTTGGGCAAAGTCAAACATTTGAAAGTGTACTTAAAATTGAACAAGTAAATCCAGACTTTAAAGGCTATAACATACATCTCGTTTTGGTCTGCACTTAAATTTAATGTAGTTGTTTGGTGTTATTTGTCTTGATAAAAATGTTTGACTTAGGGTGTTATAAGTGAGTGTTTGACTAATTTCCCAAGCGTTACTGATGTAATTTTTTTCCCTTTTTTCCCAGGAACCGCAAAATGGGCCACTCACTGAATGTGCAAGCAGTGGTGGCCCAGGACATGCGCTTTCTTAGCGTCCTCGCAGGCTACCCTGGCTCAGCCCATGACGCCTACATCCTTAGGAGATCAGGATAATTCCGTCGGTTTGAGTCTGGGGAATTTGCGGGTGCATGGCTCCTTGTTGAGTCCAATTACATCATTAGATTTTCTATGGCTTGGAATTTGTCTTTGATTCACCTTTCTTAAACGATGCCTTTTTCATCACCTTGGGAACATGTGAAACATGACTGTACCCATTACATTAGCAAAACAACAAAGCCTGGCAAAATGTTTGTCCTGCGTTGCTACAATTCCAAAGAGTAATTTGTGCCAAATTATTAAACAGTCTTCCCCACACTTTTCTGTAAATCTGTTCTTGACTTTATCATAGGGTCTGCGCCATCTTTGCTTACATGCATTACACTTACTGAGTAGAGGTGAGCGGGATAAAGTGCAGGGGCCGGCTTAGACCTGTTTTGGAGTCAGACAAAGCAGAAAATGGGTCATGCAAACTTAAACCATCCAATATTGCTGAGCAGCACAGACAGAAAACAATAGCTCTTAAGAGTCTGCCTGATTGCCCAGCATCCGCAATATTATTTCTCTAATTTGGCCCACCATCTATTAGATATGTTTCTTTGTCGCTTTGACCTGTGCAATATGTATGCTCATGTTTTTGGGACAATGTCACCTAGCTTCTTAATCAGGTATTTGTTGCATTTTTTTGCTGAAATGTATGCATTAATCTTTATATTTCTTTACCTTTAATTTTGCCAGGAGATTCTGGATATCCACTCCTCCCGTGGCTGTTGACGCCTGTACTACGCCCACAGAATGCCACCCAAGAGGAATATAATAGGGCGCACCGCAAAACCAGGGCAGTGGTGGAGAGGGCCTTTGTCCTATTGAATACCCGATTTCGATGTTTGGACCATACTGGGGGATCCCTTCAGTATGACCCAAAAAAGACCATAGATATCATTATGGCCTGTGCTGCGCTGCATAATTTTGCTATCTTGCAGCGGGTCCCCCGGTATGTGGATTTTCCACCCTCTCCACCTGGCGATGAGCCAGAGGACGCTTATGTTGGGCAGCACAGTGCGTCTGGCCAAGCCGTCCGTGCTAATTTAATAGCAACACATTTTGCTTAATTGTTTTCTCCTTTTTTTGTTTGTTTTGACATTGTTTGTTGTGATTGCTTTGTTCCATTTGTTTGTTTATTTTTGTTTGATTAAGAACAAAACAATAATGAATTAATTACCAAAATCAACAACAATGTAGTTTTCCTCTTTTTAGAATATTTGTGTGTGTTTTTTTGGCTACTTTAAGTCATATTTATTAACCAAAAACCGACAGACATTAACTTCGTCAGAAACAAGTTTGTTTAATTTTTTAATTGTAGGTGATGGTCACTCACATACTTAGGGGGAATACATGGACATGAAATTAATGTCAAAACATGCCACAGACCAATTGCACACAGCCTGGATTTACTAAGTAAGGCACTCCAGGAGAAAGATAACCTTCCAAATAACATAGTAACATATGTGTGCCAAGCATTGTCAACGTTACAAATCACAGATGTTACATTGTAAAAATATGCACACAAACACGCCCTCTCCTGCTTGCCAACATTTGCCACAGGCAGAGGTTGAAAGCAGACATACCTATGCCACATCTACAGAATCTGCAACTGTTCCAAAATGTTTCTTTGGTTAGTTTGCAATTCAGCCATGCTGGACCTGAATTCTGTGGTCAAGTTGGCCATGTGGCTGTTATGGGTCCTAAATTCAGTCAGCATGGCACTTAAGGTATTATTGAGGTTATCTAATTGCCCAATAATATTCTCGTGGTTTTGTTGATTTTGGCGCCGAAATAGCCGCCTCTCATGGTGCCATGCTGACTCCATCATCTGCACGCCCCTCCCCTGGGAAACTGGGCGACGTTGCTGAGTACGCCTCCCAATTCCCCGGGCTGTGGGGCGTGCAGATGATGTTGCTCTAGGACCCCCAACAGCCACAGGTATGCTGGGCAAATCCTCAACAGCAGATCTTAAACTGGGGACTGGAGGGTCAGTCTCTGCATGCTGCCCATGATGTGCAGGCAGCATGCAGCCAGCTTCCCTCTGCTGCTGAGGATTTGTCGGAGAAACATTTGGGGACAGTTGCAGATTCTGGCCCAGGGGGAGATCTTCATAAGCTCCAAGGAAGCTTCCATCCTCCTCCAGCTTCTGGATTTCCTCCATCAGTGTGTGGCTCTGTTGGGCATGTAAAACAAAAAGGTTCAGTGTGGGGAATACATATGTAATTCAGGCCAAAGAAACATGGCAAGCCACATGCATACGCCACATCATCAAAAAACACTTACCGTAGATATTGGATCCTGGGTCCTAGGCAGCACGGAAGAATACGGCATAGTCAAAATGGCAGAGGAGTCCCCACTAGCTGAGGGATGAGGCTGGGCTGCATTAGAAGAAAACAAACAATGTAAACACACAACTATGCATTGGTGATGGTTAATAACACATATGCTTAAATCAAACACGTGGCCAAGCTGGAATGGCCACTACCACAACGGTGCAACTTGACCTTCACTATGAATGCCATTATATTGAAAATGGATTATTAAACCAGAACAGACACATTGGTCACGTGAAGCCAAACAAACATGCAAGTAATGGCTGTTGTGTGTGTTTAAACATCCCTTATAGGCCATTAAGTTAACACACTCAGCTGGCAAATAGCAGTTACAATATGATTCTGGTGGTTACCATTGTATCTATAAAAACATTTCAATCACACCATCTTAAGCCGTTGGGCCCCAAGCACAGCTCTAACCAAAGTGGCCAACAGAAAAAGATGCAAGTGTGGCATGTGATTGACTAAAAATACATAGAACGCATTCCTTTAATAATCTCCATACTTTACTACTCTTCCTAAATGTTCCCAAACGTCATGTATGGTCCTGCTAATTTGCACATTACCTGTCGACACACATGACACACCCTGGTCAAAGTGATCACTCCACTACAAGGCACACCCTAGGGGCATGTGTTTAGATATGCCTTGCTGGCTAATTTGACTGTTTGGTCCATTTTGATGGAAATTCACACATTACTAACCTGCTGTAATTGGCGGGTTGTCCGTGTCCTGTTGTGCCGAGTGTCCCTCTAACGTAACAGGATGTAGCAGGCCCAGCACCATCTCCTCAGCCTGGGTAAATTTCAATTTAGTGGGGAATCCTCCGCCAGTTTGTAAGCTGAAAAACATAGTATTCAGAAATAAGCTCACTGATGTATATACAAGAAGAATAAAAACCAACAAATAAGCTATGTACCTGTACTGCCGCCTTTTATTCTTTTTCTTCCATGCGGCATATTTGAGGTCCGATATTTTCCGCTGAATCTGTTCTACATCTTTGAGTTTGTCCCCCGCTGCATTGACTTGTCTGGTGAGTTCTGCCAAAATCTCAGATTTGCGCTGCTTGCTAGTTGATTTGGATTTGCTCCCATATAGCTCATCATAATATAACGTTAGCCCACTAGCCAATGCCAGAGTTTGGGACTCACCAAAACGGCCACTCAAGTGGCCTCTGCGCAATGTGCGCCCTGTTTGTGGTGGATGTGGCTGGCAAATGGGGTGACATTCTGGCCTGGGTGTGTGTAGGAGACATCAAGGACTGGAGGCTGGCTGCTGATCATACTGGACTGGGAAAGGTACTGGGTGTTCGTGGCTGGGTGGCCACAGAAGTTGCAGGTGTTGATGTGGCATAGGGTGATTGCCTGCCAACCTGTGCCGGTGGGGAATGTGGGCGAGGAAGAGAGGGTCTTGAGGAGCTGGAACTGGTGCTTGTGGCCCTGTGGGCCCTTGGAGGTACTTGGCTGGGGTGACCCAGAGCTGGTGGGTTGGCCACTCTTGGCCGTCGTTTGGTAGCCACGTGCGGGTGGGGAGGGGGAGCTTGCCAATGTCTTCCTTTTAGGGCTTCTGGGCCTGCTTTTTCTTCTTGGTCCTTCTGGCCCTGCTGCGGCTTCTTGGCCTGTGTTTTGGGCCGATGCAAAGTGCCTTGGTGCCACGTGGGGGGGGGATACGGGGCAGGGTGGGGCTTCGTACCTTCTTACCCGTTTTTAGGGCAGATGTTGTAGGCTTTGGTGCCTGTGTCTTGCCTTTGCCTGCTGCTGCCTCCTCCATTTTTTTGCCATAGCTGGTAGTTGGCTTTGGATGCTGCTTTGGCGGAGCCTTGGTTGTAGGCCTTAACTTGGCTTTGGCCTGTTGAGACCTTGTTTGTGGGCCTTCGACATGCTCATGCCGCTTGGCTGCCTTCTTCAGCGTGGTCTCCTTGGCAGTTTTGGATGCTGCTTTTTTGGGGGCCATTTGGATTGGACTCTCAAAGAGAATGAGCTGTGTGTCCAGGGACCTTTAAATAAGCTAGCCGGCATGTGACGCCTACGCGTTCGCTTAAGCATACGTCCGGCCGTTCGCACGGCCGCGCGTAACCCGGAAACCACTGGGGCATTACTTATCTGCTGCCGAGAAGAAGAAGAAAGATGGCGCTCACTATCTTCACCGGCCAACAAGAAGAGATCATCATGCTCGTGTATTTGTAGCCCTTTCAATTGACATCTAAATGCTGCTCTACATGTTAAGGATGCGCAGGAAGTAAGGGATTGATTTCAAAATGTGTTAAACTACATGCACAACCAAAGTCACGGCACACACGTGCCAAACAACAGTGCGGCCAGATTCAAAATTTAACTTAGCCTAGAAGTGTGTGTGTGTTAATGGGATTTCCTAAAATAATGTATTGTTGCCACATATTGATAGGCATTTATAATTAATTGCTATGTTTTGTTTCTGTTTTGTAGACCATGCTGGAGCACAGGTACGACTACCTGCCCAACTCTTATGAAAAACGCAACGTTGCCCTGGAGATCATCTCAGAAATCCAACAGCAGACCAACACCACCTTCACCCACACGCAGATCATACAGCATTGGTCGGACCTGAAACGGCTGCACATGCCCCAGGTGCGGAGGTTTTTTGCAATCCATTTCCCAAGTACATAGCGATTGCATGCAAGATGTAACTATGACAGAAGGTAGCCCTTTAGTTATAATGCCTTTTCTTTGGTAGTGTTGGAAATGGATTACCGCATTCGCTGCACCCGGAGGCGCACAGGCCGACCAGTGCTGCATGATTCTGCAGCTGGAAGTGAAGGTGGTGGATCTCCAGGGCGAC
This sequence comes from Gastrophryne carolinensis, assembly GCA_027917425.1. Lineage (NCBI taxonomy): Eukaryota > Metazoa > Chordata > Amphibia > Anura > Microhylidae > Gastrophryne > Gastrophryne carolinensis. Next base: position 429,668,098 of record CM051235.1, on the reverse strand, counting down.
GGTCATACCCCTCTGTTGGGTCCTCCGACCAGCCCCTGGACCTTACCACAGAGGAGGGGCAGCACGGCATGGGCAGGCAGTCGTACCCTGCCACGCATGCAGAGAGTATGTCACTCTTCATGTATACGCACACACATATACATGCTATCTCCTACCAAACTGATTCCTTTCATCTGTTTTTCTAGATGCTTTGGGAGCGGGTGAGGTGGGGGAAGAGGCAGCAGATCTGCTACAAGCAGAATCTGGAGAAGGTGAGTGATGTGACCCAGACTTTGCAAGAGACATTTGATGACTGTGGAATAAGACATTAAAACTGACCGTATTTCCCATGTTTCTACAGGCACTTCTTCACAGCAGAGCCAGGACATCGTGTTGTCCCCAACGAGCCATCTCTAGGCCACCAACCAAGTAAGTAGTCATGCCATTATTTGCATTTATGTGGTACTTGACATGAACACAGATACATCAAGCCCTAGGCAATGGCAATGTAAGACTGACCTGTGGCCACTTCCTTAGCTTAATGACTTGACAAAATTACATATGTCGCCTTTATTTAATTTGTTAACTTAAAAACATTCAATCCACAGGTGGCAAACATGTATTGGTCTCAAACTAATGATTTTTTTCTCTATTTGTTACAGGGACCACACGCCAACAAATTTTGTAAATGAATCGGAGGGTCCTTGCGTTGGTGGCCGATATGAAGGCGATGGTTGACTCGTTGGGGACAACAGAAGACGACGAAGAGGATTAGAGTCCTGGCCCTGTTCTGCTGAGGAAATTTTAAATTTTTGATATAAAAAAAAAAAAGTTTAACAAAGTTTTATATAAAAAAAAAAAAAATAAAGAAAAACAGTTTTAATGAAAACTACAAATTTTAAAAATTATACAAATAATTTATATTAAAAAAAACAAAGAAACCAACGTTTCAGTGTCATTTTTGAAACACATTTCCACCAAACAAAGGGTCAAATACATATCTGGAGCTCAAGATTCAGATGTCCGGGAAAGTAGTTTGGGTAAGTTTTAGGGGCCTAAAATGGAAGAAGAACCTAACCGCGAAGTGATTTGTGTAAGTTTGAGGGGCCGAAAATGGAAGAAGAACCTAACGGCGAAGTGATTTGGGTAAGTTTTAGGGGCCTAAAATAGAAGAAGAACCTAACCCGCGAAGTGATTTGGGTAAGTTTGAGGGGCCTAAAATGGAAGAAGAACCTAACCGCAAAGTGATTTGAGTAAGTTTGAGGGGCCTAAGATGGAAGAAGAACCTAACCGCGAAGTGATTTGGGTAAGTTTTAAGGGCCGAAAATGGAAGAAGAACCTAACCGCAAAGTGGTTTGGGTAAGTTTTAGGGGCCTAAAATGGAAGAACCTAAGCGCGAATTGATTTGGGTAAGTTTTAGGGGCCGAAAATGGAAGAAGAACCTAACCGCAAAGTGATTTGGGTAAGTTTTAGGGGCCTAAAATGGAAGAAGAACCTAACCGCGAAGTGATTTGGGTAAGTTTTAGGGGCCGAAAATGGAAGAAGAACCTAACCGCGAAGTGATTTGGGTAAGTTTTAGGGGCCTAAAATGGAAGAACCTAAGCGCGAATTGATTTGGGTAAGTTTTAGGGGCCGAAAATGGAAGAAGAACCTAACCGCAAAGTGATTTGGGTAAGTTTTAGGGGCCTAAAATGGAAGAAGAACCTAACCGCGAAGTGATTTGGGTAAGTTTTAGGGGCCGAAAATGGAAGAAGAACCTAACCGCAAAGTGATTTGGGTAAGTTTTAGGGGCCTAAAATGGAAGAACCTAAGCGCGAATTGATTTGGGTAAGTTTTAGGGGCCGAAAATGGAAGAAGAACCTAACCGCAAAGTGATTTGGGTAAGTTTTAGGGGCCGAAAATGGAAGAAGAACCTAACCGCGAAGTGATTTGGGTAAGTTTTAGGGGCCGAAAATGGAAGAAGAACCTAACCGCGAAGTGATTTGGGTAAGTTTTAGGGGCCTAAAATGGAAGAAGAACCCAACCGCGAAGTGATTTGGGTAAGTTTGAGGGGCCTAAAATGGAAGAAGAACCTAACCGCGAAGTGATTTGGGTAAGTTTGAGGGGCCTAAAATGGAAGAACCACCTAACAGCGAAGTGATTTGGGTAAGTTTTAAGGGTTCAAAAGGGAAGCTGGAGGATAGTGCTAAGTGGTTAGGGTGAGCGTTAAGGGTTCAAAAGGGAAGCTGGAGGTTAGTGCTAAGTGGTTAGGGTGAGCTTTAAGGGTTCAAAAGGGAAGCTGGAGGATAGTGCTAAGTGGTTAGGGTGAGCTTTAAGGGTTCAAAAGGGAAGCTGGAGGATAGCGCCAAGTGGTTTAGCTAAACATTGTAGTAGAAGTGAAGGTGTCAAATATGTAGGCAAGCACTTTAATGAGTTAAGTTTGTAGTGCGCAGGCGCAAGATCGTAAGTATTTCTGTCTGGACGATTATTTTTTGTAAAATGGAAACAGAATCTATCGGGAAACGTAAAGGATTCGTGTGAGGATACGATGGGAAAAGGGCAAAAACGAAAGCCTACGTTGTTACCTGAGAAAATGAAACAGAAAAGTCTCGATGGAAAAGGACATCCTCGTACTCGTACTCTGGCATACGAACGGACGGAAACTTTACAGGTTTACAATGCATGCATAGAATCGCTCGCACATTCATACGAGAGCGGGAACATTTGAAAATAATACGACATCGGCACTAAAACGAAAGGTTTTTTTTGTCGAGCCTCTGGTGCCAGACACTAAACCTCTAGTTAAGCCTACTTATCACCTGGCCTGGCTCTCATTACTTAGGACTACTACAGACAGGTTCTTTATAAGAGTATAGGGAATTATACCAGTAATCCTATTTGGGTCATGGATTGTTTAATTTCACTTGTCACTTTTATGCTGCCCCACCCCCTTTTAATAGTGTGAATGCTGATGGCTTTTTCTGGAATGTCCATTTTCCCTTTTATTATGTGCAAATGTATTACTGCTTACATGGAGGTTGAACAACATCAAATTAATATTTGTTAATTATTTATATGTTTTAGATAAAAACCAAAAACGCAGATTTTATTTATTATTATTTTTTATTATTTATTTAAACCTTGCACAACGGATGATTAAAGAATCATCATTAGGGGAATAAGAGATATCTAGCAAGAAGGACTTTATCTTTGACCACTTAAGTGGGAAGAGAACTTGTGGTTTCCTTTGGTTGGTACTAAGGTTAGGATAAGCCACTCATTACCATAAAGCCCAACATAAGTGCCTGGAAGTTCCTGAGTTCCCTCTAGGGAGCAACACAGGGGTTGCAAGGATTAACATTACCTACCCATTAACACCATCAGAGAGCCCGTCATTAGAAATAATCACGTTTTCCTCGAGGATCTTCAATGGGAACAGAAAATAGCTACACACATGCGGCAGCCACACCTCTCTCTCATAAAATAATATATATATATATATATATATATTGCAATTCAAGATATCAGGCAATTAAAAAACTATACACCCAATATGGATTTAATTGTGTTTTGAATACTGCTGTGCCTTTTGTGTAACACACACTTTTCTAACCATATCATTTTGAGCTCTTCTCAGAGACATCTTGTTTATTCCGTGTTTACATGGTCCCTTGAGATATCTAAACTACTGTTATGATATCCCCAGCTTAACAGGAGCAATACTTTCCATGCCCTGGCCTGAAAGCAGTTAGCAAAATGAGGCAAGGTTTTTTATCTGCTTGCTACCTTCCCTTTACATAGATTTCCTATTTTACTTAACAAGCTTATTCAAACACAGCATAAGAGTGATTATTTAGGACATTGAAAATAAGTAAACTGTGTACTCACCTGTAAAATTAATTTCTCAATACCTGCATTGCCGGTCCACCAATTCCGATACACGCGAGTAGAGTCCTTAGTCAAAGGCATGACTGCAAGCTTAAAGTAAAAAAAAAAACTCCAGGACCAGTCACTGGCCTTTCCCTGGGGCATCCCAAATCAGGATACCCTGCTGTGTGAACACCCCCCCCCCCTCCCCCAGCAAAACTCACCTTTGCCCTGGCTCCACAGCAATGTAAACAATGCTGGCTGCATCCCCCATCTCTGGGATGAGGTGTGTTCCTGCAACCAGCCATTCAGCTCTCCTCAGTCTAAAGGGAAACTGGGGGTGCAGCCACTCCCCATTCCTGGGCTCTGTGTTTGGACATACCTGCATTAATATCCATGGCATACACACTGATTGGAAGAGAGCCAACACATGCGCCATGTAACTGGTGAAAGGTAAGATTTTATGGCCGATTGGGTGGGTTTCACAGAGCATCCCAAACTGGGATGCCCTGGGCAAAGAACCAAAACCTGGGATAGTCAAAATACCAGGTTTTGTTCCACTTTAAAGTGGTCTGTTAGTCGTGAAGTCTAAGACTCCAGGGCGAGTCACTAACCTAACCTCAGGACATCCAATAACGGGATGCTCTTGCGTGTAACTTTACCCCAGTGCTGTCTTGCCGGCATAGACCGCATCTCCAGCTTTCCTGTATCCGAGGTGCACTCCCGTGCATAGACATTCAGATAGGTTGGGAATGGGAGCATTACCCAGACTATAGGGAACCCAGGGATGCAGTCAGCCAGCATTCCTGAAATCAGTGATCTCATAAATGCCAGGTGGGCGTGACCTAAGCAGTGAAAACCCTGATACTTGGCCAGGGAGAGCAGGGGATTAAGGTTTTTTGTAGCAACTTATCAAGGAAAGAGGGGGCCTAACTGCCACCTTATGCCTTAGGTCTGTCACCAAGCCAATAATGTGGGAGCCGAATGGTACCAGTGCCAGGGTCAAGGTAGGCATGTCCAAGCTATAGCCGATTTTTTTGTGTACGTGGGGAGGGGGCGGCGCAGAGGGCCAGAAGGGGGAATCTGGATACAGGGCCCAATAGTTTTCAATAAACACTTGTTGTGTAACAGTCTGACTTCAGGATCCCTAAGCCCCCAGCTGGAAACCAGAAGTAGGGTAAGGAGAAGTAGTAAGGGTAAGAATGCAGAATATGCCCTACTCCCAAGGCCAATTGAGGGCTGTGTTTAGTTTTACACTGCTGGGCATCTCAAACTGGACTGTTAGTGAGATTAATAAATGAGTCTTTTCAGGTTTTTTTTTGTCTGCTTTAATGCGGACCTTCGCCCTAAATAAGAGCATATCTTATACGTTTCGCTGTGTACATGCAGATTGCCCACATTAAATATCATCCTACCTGCATTTACTGCATGTTATGAGCCTTTAAACATCTAAGATGGTGGCTCATGGTGCATCAGGCAGCCTGCAAACAGTAAGTGTCTTCTGACTTTGTCGCTCTGCATTCTGGGATTGCTGTCCTTTCCCTGACCCAGCTCTGCTGCTTTAACCCCACCTCCTGTACTTTATCCCGCTCGTGTGATGCTTCTGAGGCAAGATGGCGGCGCCTGTATCCTAGAGTCCTAAACAGAGTTTCAGCCCAGTGGGGGAAAGAATAATAAGTGACTAAAAACGTAAAATATATTCATTTTAGATGCTGGGAATAGTTTAAGGGTTTGGACTTTTCATTAAATCATGCTGAAGGTCCGGTTTAAGATAACATTTTTGAGAAAGTAGGAGGTATCAGCAATCCAAGACTGTGTGTATTCTTCACCTTCCAACAACATATGCTTTTATACTATGTCCTCCTCACTCCACAGGAAACTGGATTTATGGTCAGCATGTCTACTGGAATGCTCATGCCAAGATTTACTTGTTCAGACTAATTGAAGTTAATAGAAGGCGTTCATGCTAATTAATGCTCTGGGACATAAGTATTTTGGAAACATCTCAACCCTCCCACTGCCAGTAACCAGTCAATATGAACTGGGCGTTAATTAACCACAAATCAAATCTTTGTGATAAAGTTGCATATTACCCCCGAGCTTCAGTAAAGACAAACTAGGGTGTGCAGCTTATTGACATCCATGAGCCAGCCAATGGTATGCCAGCACTTAGCTGAGTTTAGCCGTGCCTAGTGGAGATGGTTTGTTAGAGAAACTTCCAGATCAGATGTGCAGAGTTGTATACATATCATCAACTCCAGGTTCCACCAATCAGAATTACTGATCTCAGGTGTTATGTGGAAGATGAGGGTAGATCAATATGAAGTACTCTACTGGTAAAGCAGGAAGCACAAGGTGTCTGCTACAATACTACTGAAGGCACCACCAATCATACCTTCATGATAAAGTTGCCTATTAATCCTAAACCCTGGGTATGCTAGCTTCAGTATTGCCTCGAGGAGTGTCACCTGACCAGGCACTAGCGCTGCCGGTGTCATGAGCTGGATCTGTTGGCAGCACCCAACAATAATATACATATATATATATATATATATATATATATATATATATATATATATATATATTAAATTAATATATATTAAAAAATATAATATATATATATTTTTTGGTGCTGCCAACAGATCCAGCTTATGACACTATATATAATATATATCTCACAAGGTGCAATCCAGGCTGTCTGGGTCACAATATAAATAGTTCTGGTTTATTTCAAATTTATTTATAGTTGGTAAAAGACTTACATGATCATGGTATATTGAACATTTCAATGCAGATATGATTCCCTCAGCACTTAATATAAATTGAGATTTTATTGGTGGATTAAAAGTCCATCACAGCTGCCACATTTGAGGACTGCAGAGAGAATGACTAGTACCACCTCATGTAGTGATAAAAGAAACTTTCAAGTTGAGATGTGCAGACAGATATGAAGCCGATACAACAATAAAGTCAAACCCAGGTTTACAATGTTAAAATAATAAAAAAAAAAAAAAAAAAAAAAAGAAGAAGAAGAATAGAAAAAAGTCAATATGAAATATGCACTAAATAAGATTCCACTTGAAAGCCTAGTTGAGGAGGTTTGGTTATCCTTCCCGGTCAAAGATTTCCTGGACATTAACAAATACCTGAAAAAAAAGTAAAAGGAAAAAACCATGAGCAGATTTACACAAGATGAGTAGGAAAGGCCCAACTCTATGCAACGGCAGAAAATAATGATGGTCTGTCACAATCCCCCATCACCACCTACACCCTGCACCCCCACGGAAGACTAAGATAAGAATAAGAAAAACTCTTTATATATACATCCAGCAAAAACTGAAGTGAAAAAGTATTGGCTGGGCTGTCCAGAGCTGGCAATAATAGAAGCCTTGGTATTGTCTGAAAACACACACACACCTCCTTGTGGCCAAAAGTCAGAAGTGCAGAAGATGGCTGCTCTGGGGGCCTTCGAGAGAGCAGTACGCAAAGTGGTAGAAGCCACAGGTGAGCAAATGGGTCTGGCAACACTTGGTCGGAGAAACTTAATAGGCATATTTGGAATGTTGAGTGAAGGGGGTGGGAGTCGCTCCATCACTGCTATTTATACAAAATTATTATTCAGGGCCTGGGAACCAATTAACAGCCCAGTTTATCCCTCTCATCACTATATAATATTCAGCAAACAGGCATATGAACCCTGTACAGAAACTAGGTGCCTTCGTTTGCATACAATAGAGTAGGGACCAAACTAAACACAGAGTGCCTTGTCGGGGCGGTGTGGCTTCCACATGTATCTGCAGATATGTGCAACCAAATCTCTGTCTTTCCACATAGCTAGACATGTTTGGTGCTTAATACTGCATATCCCAACTTTGGGGACTCAAAAATAAGAGTAGAGACCACACTAAACACAGAGTGCCTTGTCGGGGAAGTGTGGCTTCCACATGTATCTGCAGATATGTGCAACCAAATCTCTGTCTTTCCACATAGCTAGACATGTTTGGTGCTTAATACTGCATATCCCAACTTTGGGGACTCAAAAATAAGAGTAGAGACCACACTAAACACAGAGTGCCTTGTCGGGGAAGTGTGGCTTCCACATGTATCTGCAGATATGTGCAACCAAATCTCTGTCTTTCCACATAGCTAGACATGTTTGGTGCATAATACTAAGATGAGACTGATGGGTGGGCCCACATTGGGGCCTCCCACACTACCTATTTAATTCTCAGAGCAGCTTGCCATTTCCTTTCATTCATATTTGGATTGTTGGTAAGGGATATCTCACCCCTTATTATTTGTCCATTACCTTTAGGATTATAGGAGTAGTCTTGTAGGGGCTTCGGTTTAGGTAGGGCAATTTAGATTGCTGCAAATAGAAATTTATTTACCTTTTTCTAACTCCCACTGTAGTAAATTTTAGAAACAAAATGGCATTTCATGCACTTGTAGGCCACCTGCAAACCGGAAGTGTTGCTGGGCTTCCTGTTACTGTTCATTGTCAGTTAAATCTAGGCAGCAGCATGGCTGAGATGCTGGGAGAAGAAGCTCCAAAATGGACACTACCTTTCTTTTCCAACTGTGCCAGGCTGTTGGTCTGGTTTGAATCTTTTTTCACAGTTTCACAAACAAACCACACAAGTGGTGTCTGCACCCATCCCTGCAGCCATTCAGGCCCTCAAGAAGGTAGGAGGTGCACTACCCAGTAGGTAAAGGCATACAATTACCAAAATAGTGCAATAGACTAACATCACATTTCATTTACTCATATATATCTAAGGCACCTCAGCACTACTGAAGAAGCTTTAAGCAAAACGCGTCTACTTACTGATCTGCCCTCACTGCAATGACAAGTATAATTAAAAGTCTTTATCCACAGCCAAATGGAAACAAGGCTGACTTATAAGCAGGATGTGAGAATACTAACATCCAAGCACATAGAATGATGCCTAACCTTTTATATGTACTTGTAAAGAAAAACAACACTGTATGTAACATACTGCCTTTTGTATGACAACACAATACTAATACGTCTCCAGGAAGGTGGTCTTCTAGGACAAGGAGAATGGGGATGTGGTGAATAGAGTGGACCAACTACATCTCTTCAAAGTCCACCCCCTTTTTCTTTTCTTCCAAGCATTTAACGTGGACCTTCACCCTGAATAAGAGTCTATCTTATATGTTTCCCACACCCTGTACATACGGATTGCTCACATTAAAAATCATCCTACCTGCATCTACTGCATGTTATGAGCCTTTAAAGTGGACCAACACCCAGGATTTTGACTATCCTGGGTTTTGGTCCACTTCGGCGGGGCACCCTGATCGGGGGTGTCCCGCTCCCTGAAACCCCCCAGAAAGCCCCAAAAACTCACCTCTCCCCGCTCCCACGTGACCGCGCCGTCCAATCCCCGCCGACGTCCAAGCGGGTGACAGGAACGTCCAAGCCGCTTCCGCCGCCTCCCGCGCGATCAGGTAAGGTCTTTTTGGGGTTTCACCCCGCGGGACATCCCGATCTTGGATGTCCCGCGGTGTGGGAGGTGATCGGCCCGGGAATCTTATAGATTTCCGGGCCGATCACCCCTGGGTGTTGGTCCTCTTTAAACATCCAAGGTGGTGGCTCATGAAGCAACAGGCAGCCTGCAAACAAGAAGTGTCTTCTGACCATGCCACTCTGCATTCTGGGATTGCTGACCTTTCCCTGACCCCGGCCCTGCTCTGTCTGTGCAAAGCACAACTATAACCCCACCCCCTGTACTTTATCCCACTCTCCTCTCCTCAGTATGTGATGCTTCTGTGTCAAGATGGTGGCGCCCTTATCCTAGAGTCCTGAACAGAGCTGCAGCCCAGTGGGGGAAAGAATAGTAAGTAAGTGACTAAAAACTTAAAATATTTTAATTTTAGATGCTGGGGAATAGTTTAAGGGTTTGTGCTTTTCATTAAATCATGCTGAAAGTCCATTTTGATAGGCAGACAGTAAAAACTATGTTAAGGTCTGCTCATTCTGCAATGCCCAATCGCAGAAGTGAAAGTCCCGACTCTTAAAATAAAGGGTATACTCACCTTTTTATCCTCTGCAGACACTTACCTGATCAACAAATTAAAGTCCTATGCCGCACACCCTGATCGCCTGCTGCTTCCAGAGCATTGAGGATGGACTGCCCCTGAAATACATCACAGCAATGGAGTTGGCATGTCAAGATCTGGCAAGCGGCAGACGTTTGGGCTGGCAGCCATTGGATTGCTATCAGGTAAGTGTCAGAGCACTGGATTAGGAGCGATCGGCTGGGGAATAAAAGGGGAGTAAAGCATTTTTTATTTTATTTTACTAGCTGGACAATGACTTCATAAACCTTTTCTTAAAAAAACTGTTACAAACAACCACAACATAACAGGCGACATAAGATCAGAAACTTTACCAAACTTTTTTGCACATTTAATGCAATGCAAAGCTGATGTCGGCCCTTAGGCCAAAAAAGCTACTGAAGAATATGTGCGTTGTCTGACCTGATCTACAGAATGTGAGGCGTCCACTTTCCGAACCTTTCCCCTCTGCTCATAGAGGCCAATGATGGGCTGTGTGGACTGGAGGTAGGTCTGAATTCTGAAATAAAAGAATTATACTCAATAAGGTTTAAATATTAGCCACATCTTTGTAGAACATATTAAAGTATTAAGTGCTTGTGCTACTTACTCTACGAGTGACTGGACTGAATGCTCATTGAGAACCTATTTTGACTGTAACCTAAACCCTTCTTGATGCGACACTTACATTCCACTTGCTATTGAGACATTTCTCAGGACTGGATTTTATATAAAACATGTATATTCTCCCTCAGAGGCCATCTGTTAGGCAGTAAGTGTTATTGCCAAAAACAATATCAAGTTGTAGAAAAACCTGGGAAGATTGCCAGCTCCATATGGATCTTGACTTTTGCACAGAAGCAGGTACTGTTTTGTAAAATAGGTCCCGCTAGAGACAAGGCTACTAATACTTGGGTCCGGATTTAATAACCGCTTTGCCCATAATTGCAGGTTTTCACCGTATTTACTAAACCATGAGCAACGTTGAGCCGTTTATGCCTGGGGTGGCTGTATTTTACCACTAAACCAGCTTAGCTGGACAGAGACCGACAAACACTAAAGCTGGACACCGGGCCTTTACAGCAACCCCATTGGAATCAATGTTAGATAGTTAATTAGTATTTGAGAAACAACTAATTTGCAGATTACATTGCTACATGAACCCAGGGGCCGCTAGGAGAAGTAGCAGCACAGTCTGCAGTGTACTTCGGTAACACTCGGACCTATGCTGGGAAGACTATTTGTTTTCAGATTTTTTGTCTGCTTTGAAACAAAGTATTAGCATAGAAAATACAGACCCACAGTAATCTAGACCTATTCTCAGTGAGTAGGCGGGGCCATGCAAATCACTTTTTGTTCATCTCCATGTTACCTCAAGCAGCTGGCTGAGTGTGCAATGCTTATAATATTTATACAGCCACCTGTGGATACATGTTTCAGGCTCATGGCCCTCATCAGCAAAAGGCTAAAAGCTGGTGGCTGCTAGAGGGGATGAGACTTTAAGAACACTGTAATAGACGAGCAAGCCCTCTACATGCAAGGGGTTAATAAAACCTACAGCCTCCTGACCTCTTAAATGAATGTTGCTTAGCTGTCTTTAGTGCTACTGTGCAGCTTGGAGCAAGATTTACATTGTAGGATTTCTCCCCCTCGGCTCTACTTTGATGATCACCAAATACAAATCTTTTGTTTCCTGTAATCAAGGTTCACTCCCCCCAGCTTGTGAACAAGCATGGAATTACATTCCACGGTCACACCCACTCTCCCTCTGTGAGAGAAAGAAAGTAAAATGTTTAAAAAGGACTCTGTACGCAAAGGCAATTGTTCACCCATTACGTTAGGCTATGCTTGGCAGTGTCCTAAACCGTTTCCCCTTTTGAAATTGAAGGAGAAACGGCAGAGATAGCGAGATTTACAGTTTCACATTATGATTTTTCTGCTGAAGCAAGTGGGTGTGGCCCTTGGTTCTGTGATGCTGAATAATTAGCATAATGGAGGGGGTCTGTATATAATTTTTTTTTTTTCATTTAAATCAATATATACTGTACACAATAAGCACTTTTTATATAACTTAAGGCAAACAACAGACACAAAATATGGCAATAAGATATTATATGCAGTTATAACCCAATCAATGGTGCAGGGAGGGGGTTGTAGCCTCTATCATCTTGCAACCACAGGTAATTCAAGTGCTAATTAGGTGTAACTGAAATGCTAATTGTGATCCCTATTCATATGCCAATTAGGTTCAACGCGGCTGAGCTAACAAATGGCGGTGGCGCTATAGACCAATGCGGGGGGGGGGGGGGCCACTACTTTTTGTCCTGTTTTATAGTTCCAGGAGCGGGTACATTCTGACAGAAAGGGAGAGGGCAGCCAGGATGAAGTGAGCTATTGAATGACTGCTAATGCACTTTGCCTACAGTGTCCCTTTAACTGTAGAACTCAAACAAAAGCTTCTTTAAAAAAAAAAAAAAAAAAGTTTAGGACATTGCCAGGAGTAGCCCTACACAATGGGCCGATGATAAGCACTGCCAGCTGAGTCCCTTTAATATATTGGACTAAAAGACCAAAAAGCCCCCTGTACAGGTAAAGAGTGCTATATTAAGAGGGCGGGTCTGTGAAACATTTTGTTTTCTAGTCTGGATAATCAGATACTACAAGGCCTCTTCTTCACCACTAGTTAGATCAAACAACAGAAGGTGTCACCGAGCCAGACCTTATGCCAGGCCGACCACATGCCAGCTTTGGCAAACATTTCAAAAAAAAAATATGAGAAACCTGCAGTTCCTTGACAGCCCTGTTTGATTCCCTGTTTCTATTTTTGCACTACAAGCAAATAATGCACCAATACTGAACTGTTCAAATACACCGTTTAAAATAAGATGCCTTAGGAAAGGGAATCCAAACAATATGTATCAGCATTTATAAGGCAGTACAAAGACCTGGTAGATAAAGGTTCTTTGAAGGACAAGTTGGCATCATTTACACATAGCGCTGAGGTAATCCTATCATGAAGGAAGGGGCTCTTCCTACCTACCGAGAGAACTCTTCACAGAAAGGAGAAGCCTTTTGGCCTTGAGCTTTATTTTAATGTCCGGGGCAGGCCATTATGCATACCTGAGCTTGCTTTGCATTGTTATAGATAACATGAAGGGGGGCTGTCACCTAACTCTGATCAAGCAGGTCTCCATAGAAATACATGCAATAATAAAAGCAGCAGCTTTCTTTCAAGCTCTGTACTTTTAGCCTTTAGCCTTTAGACCTCCAGTGATAGATCCAATTGATAGTGAAGTTACCTTTTTTCTAAGCTCTCCCTGTTATCATCACTTCTTCCACTGCTCTTCCCCCGTTCTAGACAGCGTTCAATGCAAGTCTACAAAGAAATGTATACTTCAGGTTAGAATGTTTTCCCACAATAAAAAAAATACATTCTGAACTATGTAAAGCAAGAGAAGTGTTCATCTATGATAATCACAACTTGTATTCAGTAAAGATGTCAGCTTAGGGTAGGTGATGCAATATCTGGAGGTGGACCTCATAAGTCCTGGATGCTGATTAGGAAGATACTTACACTTTTGTGTTATATCACTTGTACATTCAACATTCTGCCAACAAAACAAAAACTTGGAAGTGCAAAATGACTCACCAGGTCTGCCCTTTTGTGCCACTTAAGGCACCTTGTGACTACCAGTAGCCAATGGGGTTTGACAAATGGATATGTGCATGGTGTGTGCATGCCCCCCAGTGAACGGAGAATAGTGAACACACAAGCAATGGAACATAAGTGTGAGTATTTTATTTCTCAAAACATTCTTAGGTCAGCATAAGATATTAAACCAGACCTTCACCGTTATGTAATGAAAAGCCCAAACCCTTAAACGGTTCCCCAGTATCTAAAATGAAAATATTTTAAGTTTTTAGTCACTTACTTATTATTCTTTCCCCCATTGGGCTGCAACTGTGTTCAGGACTTTAGGATACGGGCGCCGCCATCTTGGCTCAGAAGCATCACACTAACTGAGGAGAGCAGGATAAAGTGCAGGGGGCGGGTTATAGCTGTGCTTTGCTCAGACAGAGCAGAGCTGGGGTCAGGAAAAAGGTCAGAAGTCCCAGAATGCAGAGCAGCACAGTCAGAGAGCACTTCCTGTTTGCAGGTTGCCTGATGTTCCATGAGCCGCCATCTTGGATGTTTAAAGGCTCATAACATGCAATAGGTGCAGGTAGGATGATTTTTAATGTGGGCAATCTGTATGTACAGGGTGTGGGAAACATACAAGATAGACTCTTAGTCAGAGTGAAGGACCGCTTTAAGGCTTTGCCCCAAGGTAGGAACACATGACCTCCAGAATACACAAAAGCTTTAGCTCTTCCTCCAGACACCAGTTCTCTGTGTGTTCCTGCCTGGGGCAGGAGCCAGACCCCCAGCTCCTAAACCACTGGTTTATGTAGGTAGTAGCAGCCTGCCAGGGAACCAGGGGATAGGCCAGATTCCCCATGCCTGACACATATGACAGCACTAGCCTCAGACCATGTATGCTTGAAGCATTGTGGAAATTGTCAGGTCCACCTTCCCACGACTTCCTCCCTCCTCCAATACCATATGGCGGCCCAGGCTTCCAATGCTAGTCTGTGAAGCTTGCTGGTGGCCAGTCTGTGGTATGCCCTTTTCTATGGTCTCCAAGGGGGTGGTTTTAGCCTTTGAGGACTTTGGTATCCTTAAAGATACTTTAGACAAGATGATTACCCTCTTGAAGAAGGCATGGCAGGCTGAATCTTCTAGCATCAAACAGATTCTAGCCTCTACTTGCGTTGCCAGGAATCCTTATTATTCTGTGTCTCTTGAAGCAAACCGATATTAATGAGATTATGAAGCCTGTGTGCCATGCCCACTAACGGGGAATTCCTCTTTGGCCCAGAACTAGATAAAGAGTTGGACAGGTCTGCTGACAGAAAAGTACTTTCCCACTAAATGTAGAGATTTCAGGAATAGGAAATTTGTTTCTAGTCAGTCCCCTTATAGATGGCCCTTTCTTATCAAGGATTCGTTTAGAAGGGACCCTCCTACTAGTTTAGAGGATCCACTCTGTTGGGTAACAGTCAGTCCTGAAGAAGCAATGACGCTGGGTCCTTAATAGCTACCAGTTTAAACCATTCTACATTTGGTGGGAGACTCTACTGGATTGCCCCTTTAGGCAAATAAGGAAGGGTTTCACAATAGAATTCACGCACATCCCTCCCAGGAACTTTTTTGAGAAAGACTGGCTATTCGCAGCAGTCTAGATTCCATGTTGGATGTGACTGTCCCGGTTCCCCACCAACAATCTTTCTCTATCCGGAGGATTCCGCTTTATTCTCAGTCTGAAGAATCTAAATCTGTCAGTACGCTACAGAGGCTTTTGCATGGAGTCCATCTTCTCTGTGAGAAATATGCCTACCCTTCATCAGCCCGAGTTCTAGCGGAACCTCTAGCTGCAGAAAGGAGTCGGGATCATAGAATATCTAGGCTACTTTTTCCTCTTCGCCCCAGATCAGGAGAAGTTGCTCCAAGATCTGGAATTGACAAAGGATTTTTTGCACAATCCTTCAGAGAATCTTTGCCTCGCAGGTCTTGGGGCTAATGACCTTGTCCTTCCCAGCTGGAAGATGGGTCAGCTACACTCAGAGACTCTACAGCTGCATATTCTAAACTCTTGGGAAAAGTCCATAGACAGGATAATCAAAGTCCAAGATTTAGTGAAGAAGTATCCGATTTGGCTTCAAGACAAGCACAGGATTGTCTGTGGCCTATCCTGGTCGGACCACAAAGACATTGTAGTGACGACGGACGTCTCCCCATGGGGTTGGTGGGCCCATGGACCGTTCAAGGGAAATGGTCTCAGAGAACAGATAGCTGTGAAGGAGGCATTGCTAGCCAAATCAGAACAGACAATGCAACTACTATGGCATATTTGATTCATGAGGGAGGGACAAGGTAATCCGTTCTGCAACAAGCAGCAAAGGAAATTCTTATTTGGGCAGAACTGAACCTTTTATCCCTGTCAGTCATCCACCTGAAAGGTTGCCAAAATCAGATGACAATTTTTTTGAGTTGCTCTCCGCTATCGGAAGCAGAATGGTGACTGAACCAGGAGATATTCAATCAGATTTGAATCCTGAGGGAAACTCCTGAGATGGAACTTTTCAACTTCTACTGGTGTATGGAGAAGGAAATAAAGCTTTTGTGTATTCTGGTGGTCATGTGTTCCTACCCTGGGGCGGAGCCTTAATATCTCAGTGGTATGCTGCCCTTTTGGATGTTTAGAAAATAAGTTACCAGGCAACAGTTTTCTCTGGCTTCTTATTACTCTGCATCCCAAATCAGAATACCCCAGTGGTGGTGGTGCAGATGGACCCACAGTCATTTGTGACTGGAGTCCCTGCCCAGTCACATACTAACCTCCTCCCACCTTATCCCACTTGGGAACAGGTTAAAATAAGCAATTTCAAATTATCTTGAAATCTTGTAATATATGCAAATTGCTTTTCTATTCTAAGTGAAGCTGTTTGTGTTGCTTCCATTTCTGGGTCATGGCTGAGCTGGGACGGGCATGTCACGGTGCCACTTTCCTCCTCCTGGGGCATCCCAAAAAGGAATGCCTCGCCATGTGAAATCCCAGGGTTTTGTCCCACTTTAAGTCCCTGCGCAGTCAAAAGTATCAACCCCCCCCCCCCCCCCGCAGGATTGATCTTATGGAAACTGCAGTCCGTTTTCAACACTGTCAGACCAATCAAATGTGAGAGGGCTCCCTCGTACATTGGCAGTAGAGGGTGCATCACATGAGCATTCACTGGTGTGCTGTAGTTGATGAATGCTCAGATGCACAACAGGAGCTTCAGAGCCGATAGCGCTGCAACGGAACTGGCTCCGCATGGCACAGGACTACATGGGATAGAGCCTTAAGGTCATTCAGCAAAGTGAGTTTTTTTTTTTATTTTTTATTACCCTGCACTATTCCTTAAGCCTACCGTACTGAAGACCATTCATAATTCTAGAATGAGGACAGGAACTCATCATTTATCATATCTTTCAAATTTATAGGGGACATAAGCATCTAGTTCCCTAAAAGCTTTATACCATACCTTAAAGCGGACCTTCACTCTAAATAAGAGTCTATCTTATATGTTTCCCACACCCTGTACATACAGATTGCTCACATTAAAAATCATCCTACCTGCATCTACTGCATTTTATAAGCCTTTAAACATCCAAGATGGCGGCTTATGGAAGCTGCCATTTTTGCAGGCAGCCTGCAAACAGGAAGTGCCTGCAAACAGGAAGTGACTGTGCTGCTCTGCATTCTGGGACTGCTGACCTTTCCCTGACCCCAGCTCTGCTCTGTCTGAGCAAAGCACAGCTATAACCCCGCCCCCCTGTACCTTATCCCACTCTCCTCTCCTCAGTAAGTGTGATGCTTCTGAGTCAAGATGGCGGCGCCCGTATCCTAAATTCCCGAACAGAGTTGCAGCCCAGTGGGGGAAAGTATAATAAATTAGTGACTAAACATGTAAAATATATTAATTTTAGATGCTGAGGAATTGTTTTTTAAGAGTTTGGGCTTTTCATTAAATCATGGTGAAGGTCCGGTTTAACAGTTCTGATTAGTGTAAGAACTAATGTTACATACACAAGGCAAACCATTATTAAAACGAACATCGGACCTAAAATAAAAAGTGGCAGTTCACCCCCCCTCCCCCCCACTCTTACTGTCTGTAAATTACAGCACGGCTTTAGTCATTTCGAGGGATTTCAGATGGCTCCACTGCGCAGCGCCAGATGGGATGCAAGATGGCGCTGCCCGTTGGGAGGTCGTCCGGAATCCAAGAGACCCAGAAGATAGATGCTCTGCAGAGGTGAGTAAAAATTGCCCAAAGGTAAATCCGAAGGAGCATATCAGTGAGGTTTGGGGGAGGTTTTAACCTCCACTGATGTTTCTCTTTAAAGAGGACCAACACCCAGGGGTGATCGGCCCGGAAATCTATAAGATTCCCGGGCCGATCACCTCCCACCCCGCGGGACATCCGAGATCGGGATGTCCCGCGGGGTGAAACCCCCCAGAAACCCCAAAAACACCTTACCTGATCCGCCGCCGCCGCCTCCCGCGCACCCCTCCAGACGTGCGCGCGCCCGCGCCGGCCCTCTGTGAATGGCCGGCGGGGGCGCGCGCGCGCCGAGAGTGACGCGCGGGAGGCGGCGGCGGCGGAAGCGGCCTGGACGTTCCTGATCCCCGCCTGGACGTTGGCGGGGATTGGCTGCGGCGCTCACGTGGGAGCGTTCAGAGGTGAGTTTTTTGGGGTTTCTGGGGGGTTTCACACAGCGGGGCACCCCCGATCGGGGTGCCCCGCCGAAGTGGACCAAAACCCAGGATAGTCAAAATCCTGGGTGTTGGTCCACTTTAATGCCCAACT
The DNA here is from genome assembly GCA_027917425.1 of Gastrophryne carolinensis. Classification (NCBI taxonomy): domain Eukaryota; kingdom Metazoa; phylum Chordata; class Amphibia; order Anura; family Microhylidae; genus Gastrophryne; species Gastrophryne carolinensis. The sequence continues at coordinate 429,649,741 of CM051235.1, read as the reverse complement.
ATATATAATGAGACTCTCCAGCTTATGTACTATTACTGACATAAACGAGGCATAGTGAGGTGGGTTAAATAAACATTAACCTGATCCTGCCTTGTCATCCCCTCCCTTGGCAGAAGCAGGAAGGTGTCCTAAGTAGCTGGGGCTTCTGTCCAGGTCAGCAAAGCAGAAGCCAGGACAGGAGTGGCCATCTCCCATTTTTCTTCCACGTTTTCCCCAGCTCACTATGGATCACTGTTGTATTTAGGGCAGGGAGGATTCCTTTTCCAGCTGCCCACTATAATGCTTTTTCAAATCATCATAGGAAACTCCATCCATACAGCAGTACGATGGAATGCTTATCTCCAGACACTTGGGGACCGGATACCTGACAACTCATGGTCACTATGGAGTCTTGACAGGTAACGAGCAGGTCAGACCAATGGATTACTGAATGCCCCTACCTCATTATCACAATCAAAGAAGAGGACAAAGGATACATCAGCCTTTCCGCCCATTGTCCGGTCCCAGCCCTGCAGGTTGTCCTCGTTCCTTGGGAAACCGTCGATAAGGAACTTGTTTTTTTCTGGGTTGCCGGCCATAGTTTGTTCCATTGCCTATTGAGAAATGAACAATTAGCAAAACAAAATGACACAAAGCACTTAAAAAATTCTCTAACACTCAATATTGAATGGAAGAAAATACTTTTATCTTGAAAGGTTTTCCAATTTCACCACCACTTCATTGATTACTAACAACAAATTTCAGTTGCCCGTATTTATAAAGCTTAGGATTTTGTCATAATGTATATATTTACCGGTATCCTATACTTCTCCATTGTATATAGGGTCAAATGAGTTTCTGATGGTGCTTGTGTAGCAGCAGCAAGAGAAGAGAGATTTACCAATTCTGAAAGTTTAGGATTAAGAAAAAGTATTTTTTTTACAAAAATCTAAAATCTTCCAGGAAGATGGAAAATTCCTGAAAGAGACATTACCTGGTACCTAACTTTTTACACACATCCTCCCAGCCAGTAACCCAACGTTTTTGTTGTGCCTGGAGCTTGAGGTCTTGTGTGAATGAAGCTTATAACAAAGAGCAGTTAGAAGCACTTCCTACCATGTAATAATGAATTATGCATAGGAGTAAAATGAATCGCTAAGCACTTCGATCCCTTATAATCCCTTATAACCCCTAAATAAAGCTCACTAAATTATATGAAACCACAGTTATCTGCATGTCCACACAAACCCTTAATATTTAGGCACACAATAACCTTTGTGAACAGTGTAAATGGGCCATTCCAAAGCATCTCAAAATCTTCAAGTGATATGTACCTTTGTATGGTAATCAAAGCTTATGTTTTAGTCTCAGGGCCTTGACTGAGCTGGAAAGGGTATATCATGTTGTAGCTTTTGGAGTCTTGAGCATGCTCCGCTGTGGTCAGACAACTGTGGGGCCACTGGGGTTTGCCGTGCTTGTTTACACTAAGAGTACCACTAAGGTACGGAGAGGCTGCTAGACCAGGTCCTGGAGGGAATTTAAGGAAAAGAACATGTGTCGGGCATCTGGCATGCTGCTTGCTGCCTTTTAATAACCCTTTGGGTTTACAGTTCCTTTAAAAGCAGAAATATATACATCGTAGGTGTCCTAGGGGCTGAAGCCCCCCATTCTTATGTTCCTAGCTAAATGGTAGGGGTAGAATAACTCACCTGCTAATCAAGTGCCACACTTAAAAGAAAACAGAAGGTCTATCTATCTGAGAAAGGACACATTTATTTAGCTGTGTGCAGTGATTAACCAGATAAGGAGTTACAGTCTGGACAAAGTCTAGTTATCTGGAATGTAGTGCAGAGCTCTTATCACACTGGCTCCAACACACGCTGTATGAAGCTATAACTTATAATATCCACTGACTGCTTATATATGAAAATAAACCCACAAGTCACACATTGCACCTCCTAGAAGAAATCCATGCCAATCAGGTTAGGAGTAATCTTATTAACATTTTACTGCACATTTACTGGAATAGGTCATGGAAATCAGAACAGATGAGCCAATATAACCTCATATCACTGAGCCTTCTTTATGTCGATTTGGAAAGCTGCTAAACCAATGAGCTTATGTTAAGTAAAGTAAAAACAGCCCCAACTGGTAATCATTCACCAGTCCTTGGGGATCTCCCCCCTACCCCTACCTTTGGGTTTCCAATCCACAGAACAAAGCATCAAAAAGTTAAACAAAAAAGCAAAATGGAAGGGATTAGGGTGGGGCACTACTATACGATGTGTAGGGTGTAATTTGAGTTGGATGCTGTGTGGGTTCAACGACATTATAAGAATATGTGGCAAATGGTATATTAAAGGCGCTCTGCACAACTAAAGTCAACTAGACCTAAGAGGAGCAAAAGTATTCTGAATTTATTGAAATGTATTTACTTGAATCTCAGGTTTTAAATTACAGTGGACAAAAAAACAGGATTTTGACCCGTTCCCCCAGAGAACCCCGATGTGTAAGACCCCCCAGATCGCCAATCAACTCGCCTCTTCCCGGTCATACAGCTCATGTGCGCCCGCTTGTCCAATCAGCGTGCTTGGAGCCACTGATGTCACATCGTCTAAGCTTCGTCTAAGGCCAGCAGTTCTGAGTGCGCTGGCGGCCGCATCCCCCTCACGCATGTGCCGTTGGACCGGGAAACTAGGTAAGTGTATGGGGCTACCTGAACGGTTTCACACAGCAGGGCATCCTGAATTTGGATGCCCCGGGGGGGGGGGGGGGGAGGGAAATAATTCATCGGCCCGGTAATCCGATCGGCGTGAGTTTTGGTCCACTTTAAATAGAATAAAACAAGAGTTACAGAATAATAAGAGTTACATGCAGAAAAATTGCCTATCAGGCGTTACATGAAGCTGCTAATATGAGGTTACATGTAATTAAGTTGCCAATGTGTGGTTAGATGGAGTTTCTCAGTATACAGAGAGTGCTAATATGTCTTTAGAACATACATACTGTACACTTACCTTTACCCCATTCCCTTACAAGCCGAATTCTATTCCAGTGATCTGATTCAGCCCTGTGATCCATGTGCACCCCTTTCTGGTGGTTGTATTGCACGTCATGTGCTGCAGGCAACCTGCTGATGTGTTCTCCAATCACTGTGCACTGCCTTTGCACGCTCAGCCTGTTGGGGGCAGCAGAGTGTATGGGGCCAAATCTCCTTATCAGACCGCCAGGAATCATTAGTGATCCTGTTGCTGCTTTGATTAGGTGACGTAACAAAGCTTAGTTCTGTTTTTATCTAATTCAGATACTGACAAGATTATCAGAATGATCAAATAAAATACAGTGTGCTCCTTGGCCCAGTTTTGGAGAAAAAAATAAGAATTCCTTATACAAGAGAACTTCAACTGTTGCTGCAGCTGCAAGTACAGGCGTTCTGGTTGCAGTTCAATTTAAAAAGATCCTAACTTACATAGGAGCATGAAGTCCTCTAAACCCATCAAAGTAACTATAATTCTGCTGAATACAAGGCGTCTAGAGACAGCTCATGCAGAGTAAGGGCGTGGATGCTTTGTGGCTTCTATAAAAAGCAATATGGAAACAGGATGTTGGGAACGATGTAGCTGCACAGGCCTCTAAGGAGCCAGCACCTCAGTCACAGATGAGGCATAAACACCAAAGGCATCTCTAGAGAGGTCCATGCACCTTCAAGTCCTAGGCCTTAATCTCTGAACGCTTCCCAAATAACAGAAGAAAAACTTTTTGAATTTTACCTTTAGAATTCTTTTAAAACTAAGTGAAAATCAAAGGGGACTTATGATCCTAGAGGGTATTCCTGATCCCTTGCAAAGTAATGCACTACCAATCCCCCCCCCCCCCAGAGCCCTTATACTCACCGACATCCGGAATCTAACTGCAGAACCATCCTGCCAAGACAGGGTTAGTTTTAAAGCTGTGGGGCATCCCGAATTGGGATGGAGTTCAGCCTGGACAAATGGATGAGGTTACCAAAGGCTGTACCTGATGGATGTCTGTCAGCTTAAATTATTAGGTCACCAAGCTATAATTCTACATTCACAAACTACTACCACCACCAGAAAGAAGAGAGAATAATGCTATTCAATGAAGGCTTACAAACAAAACAGATAGTGTTACATTACACATACAAAGCCTGATATTGATTAAAGGGGGGATTACATGCCCAGAAGTTTGCAGGTTCGATTCCAGGCAGGGACATTACTGAAGTGCCTTTGAGTAGGACAACTCGCGCGCCCTCCCCCAAACTACTCGATTAGGGAACCGCTATGGGTATGTGTACACTCACTGCATAGAGAAATTAAATGTGGAAGAAAAAGTCCCATGTGTGTGTAAGCATACAATGGCCATATATGCCAAACAAAACACATTTAAAAAAGGAAGAAATGTGTAACAAGCTGCCAACCCTTCAGAGACAGACTGCAGCAGCATTACATTGCAGCAAAGACCAAAAAGCCGTTCTCTATGGCTTTCTAACCCTTAACCCAGTCAGAAACGTTTGCCTATTATCAGCCAGCCTTTTTTTTATTATATCTGTCAAAGTTTGTGGTTGCAACATTTCCACTATTTACGGACCATGAAAATGCAGGATCCTCATATCCTGGAGTGACATATCCCCAGGAGTGAACCTTATATGTTCCATTCAAAACCAACAATTAACTTCAGGTTAAAGTGGACCTCCAGTCAAGAAAATAAAGTTTAGTCATTTGCTGCCCTAATGTCACCTCTGACGATCAGTGGCGCATGCTGTTTGAGAGGGATTAACTCCATGCAATTAACAAAAACGTATTTATTTTTTTTTACTGGTGTTCAACTAAATGTGTGTAAAAGTTTGCATATTTGGAGCTAAGGGCATAATTCTAATGTGTTGATAGTTTAAGCAGCAGTAAGCATGAACAGCCCAAACAGGTGCTCTGGAATTTAGTAGACTAGACTGAAACCACTTATTGCCCTATATGTAGAGCAACAGAAAAACAAAACAAAAAACCCACAGGCTATACGCGCCTTAGCCCCGGGGCTCATGCTTTAGCAATGAGACTATAAGAAGTGTTTTTCTCCCAGTCTTCAGAAGCTACACCGCTCCAGAGCACCCCAAAACGGCCATGCTGAGATAACAGCTCTCAACGTAGCCAGTCTGGATATGTCCTCCACTTCTGATCAGTGAAGGAACTTGCTCACACATTGCATGACAAGTTAGTGCAGGAGCCGGTGGGGAAGGCCATGGTGCTGAAGACAGGTGGTAAGAGACCTGACCTTATTGTTAAATTGGTTGGCAAGTGGCTAAAGTGAGTAATAAACAGTTTTTATATTAACCTACAGACGTAGGCAGGTGAGTGATGCTTGCATGTAGGCTGCTATACAGTGACAAATCCAACCGGGTGCGTCTTTCCTCCGTCATTATGTGAGAAGGAACACCGCTTTTAGTGTCTATGACTGCACAGAATGCTTAAACTGGACCAACAGCCTTGAACAGCTGGGGAAAAAAAAAACTCAAAACCAGCTGCCCTGTCTGCAAGCATGACACGGAATCACTTTCATTTGCTCCTGCATCCACTCAAAACTGAAATGTCTATTTTCTCCTGGTAGCAGCCATTTTGGAGCTTCACTTCCCAGCATCCCAGCCATGCTTCCATCCATTCCATCCATCCAGCAGCCATGCTTCTGCGTTTCAACTGACAAACCCCCCACAACGGCAGGAAAACTCAGCAGCACTATCTCTTTGCAGCGCCATGAGACGCCTCTTCAGCTGTAAAATTGACCACAGCAGGAGTTACAAACAACTAAATGAATTTTTATGTGCAGCAATTTGAATTGCACTGGGGAGAGGCATGGGAGCACCAATTCTTGTGAGGGTGTTGGTCCGGTTTAAATGGACTGTCCAGACTGAAAGACAAGGCACTCACCGCAGTCGTACCGATTTCTGTGTGCAAGTCCACCACTCACTGGTGACATGGCCACATCCTTTGCGCCAGTCACAATTTTTTAAATTTAATTTTTAATGCATAGATGGCCATTGTATGCTTGCGCACACATAGGAATTCGTCCTCCGCATTTAACCCATCCGTGCAGTGAGTGTACACGTGCCCGGAGCGGCTGCCCTAATTATGGCGCCCGGGGAGCAGTTGGGAGGGGGGGTTAGGTGCCTTGCTCAAGAGCACTTCAGTCATGTCCCAGGACCGGGATTCGAACCTGCAACCCTCCAGTCACAAGTCCGCTCCCCTTACCACTAGGCCACAACTGCCCCTTGAAGCACTCCACTGCAATGTTGAGGGGGATGCCAGCCACTGCCATGGACAGTCCTTTTAATAATTTTGTAAACCTAAAATAAAAATAATAAAAAAAAAACTCTACACACCTTTCCTCTCACAGGAGGATCTCTCGCAGCCCTGCAGTCCCTGGTCTTCGGCTGCCCACCACAAACGCAAGCAGCTCCAGCAGCATACATTGGGTGTCCACTGTTGCTTAGCATAACAGTGAATGGTGCACCCCCTGCTTCCAACCAATGAGGAAGCTTGCTCCTACATGACTGGAAGCATGGGCGTGTATAGCTGGCCACATAGCACGTGGTCAACACCAGAGCTGACAGAAGAACAGAGTACTGCTAGCCTGCAAGGGATCAATTCTGCAGGAAACGTTTTTTTAAGGCATTGACCAACTAACTAAAAATAACAAAAACAAAAGCGTACTCCGCTTTTATTCCACGCAGTGAACTCTATATACCAGCACCTCTGTCAGGATTGTACCATCTATTCAAAGCAATTGAGGGGGTGAGCAGAGGCCCGACATGCCTATGCCATTGTAGTGAATGGAGAGGGTGTGGCCATGCTCATGTGACTGATGAGGGAGGGGTGAAATCCCAACGTGAATGTGCCGGCGAATGGAGTTCCAACCCAGCCCGCTCTGGATTTAATTTGAGTTGGACCAATTATCTGCTGGGGACAAAAGGCTTTTACCCTTTGTTTTTTTTTTTTAGTTGTGTGGTCAATCCCTTTATGGGTTATTTTAATTTAAAAGGACATTCCAGGCATAAGGTTACATTGGCTTGCTTTCCACTTTCTCAATGCTGTCTGTCAGGGGCGGCATCTTTCTCTCCCCAGCACTCTTTAACAAACCCTATAGAATTTGCTACCTTCTGCTGTCTCAGTCCCCAAAATGAATTCACTTCTGATGGGACTGAGGCATTGATGCATGCATGGATCAATCATCCTAGGCTGCCAAGAAAGCCTAGCAAAGCGGACAGAGTTCACTAAGATGCAGCTCCAGAAAGTAGACTAATTTAACCCTTTGCCTGGAATGTCTCTTCATAAAAAGAATCCCTCCCACTGTACACATATTAGATCTTGTTCAATCATGGCTTTAGCAGTACAGGTTTCTACTCACTCTCTGCAGGAGGCTAATTGTGATCTCAACTGGTACAATTTTCCCATCCCTTATGTAGGACTCGATGAGCTCTCCATACTCCGAGCCTGGCCTCTTCCTCTCATCCCGCAGCAGGTCCCCAGCTGATAAGTGGGTGTAACCGTATTTCTAAACAAGAGGAGGGAAAAAGAAGATACTTGAGACATACAAAAAAAAAAAAAAAAAAATGTAAAGATTGTCACAGCAAGCCTAGTCATGTGTACATAGGAAGAGCCTGATGATCCTAAACATGAGGCCTATATCTGGAACATACACCAGGAAAAGAAAACACAGCTATAAAAACACACTTCCTTTATGTCAGATAGACGCGGGAACGGGGATTCTGTGACAGCACAGTGAAAAAAGGGGGTGCCCAGCCTTGGCCACTATACCCCGGGAACCCTAGAGCAGATATGAATCTGCCCAGATCATAGCAAGCCCTGTAGGGGAAAGGTTTCTTCTCTGTAAAGCAGCCCCCACGCCTGCAGTTATAATAACTGCAATAAGCTTGTAACTTAATTAATTAATAAAAACATAGGTTGTTTTGGGACACTGGGATGGGGATAGAAGGTGATGAAATACTGTAAGCTTCCTTTCTGGGTATAGGTGTATTTTAACTTAAGGGGATGAGCAGATGTCCAGTTAATTTTGGCTAGAGGTCAGTTTTAATTAAAAAAATAAAAAAAAACATTCATTCAATCAATCATCTGTCTTTTCAACATGCAGGTACACTCGATCTAAGCATCATCTTTCCAATCCAGTCCTACTTATCCTTTGCTAAAAAGTCTACGTGTAAACTGTGTTTAGCGGTTTGATTACTAGTTTTTAGACACCTAGAGCAAACTGTCTAAATCTGCCTTGCACATCCTACCTGGCCTTTGAAGTCTGTTAATCAATTTGTTTGTGATCAAACCTCGTCTCCAACCTTGTTCTTTAGATTGTACTCCTAACATACTCCTGTATTAAAGTGGAACAATACTCAGTACGGCCACTAGTCATCCCCCCCCCCCCCCGGGGGCCTGCAGTTACCACATCATTCGGCAAACGGCTCGTGTTGTAAATGTGGAGCACGTGCTGCCACATCAGCTGCATCTCTGCCATTGTGTCCATGCTCCCCATTTTAGTCAATGAGAGACGTTTGCTGAATGAAATAGACGGTTCTCAACGGATGAAAGCACCGTTGGAACCAGGAAGAGGTGAGTAAAAAGTGTCATTCTGGGGGTTTTCACACAGCGGAGCATCTTAAGGTGGACCAAAACCCACCCTGGAGTCTATGAGATTGGGGGTGCCCTGATGTGTGAAATCCCCGAGGTCGCCCCAAAAACTTATTTTCCAGTCCAACGGCGCATGCACGAGCATCGGCTGCATCCCCGCTATCCCTTTAGCAGGGTGCATGCCCGCAACAGGCATTTGTGAATGGCCGGCAGGGAATATTCCACAGTTAGATGGTAGCGGGGTATGCAGCCACCAGCATGCTCGGATCCCCTCGTATTAGACAAGCTCCTCGATGAAGAGGCTCATGCGGATCTGAGCGGGCTGATTGGACGAGCGGCCGTAGGACCAGGAAGAGGCGAGTTTGCCTGGGGCGATCTGGAGGGTTTTACACAGCGGGGCACCCGCCCTGGGGGCAAGACCTGAAACCCAGGACAGTCAAAATCCTGGGTTTTGGTCCACTTTAATTCAGGAAAAGACATAATTCAATAATACTGTATGTATTATATGCATTCGGTGTCACATCCATGTTATATACGACTCATAATGCCCCGTGTATAACTATGTTAGCCGCCTCCCACTCTTGTAATTTATACTTTGTACAGCGCCATGGAGGAACTTTATAAATAAAAAATAATCCACAAGAGGAATCCTGATCCTAGTCACCCAATCCCTGCAGCAGCTGCAGTGGCCGGGGCGGTGGCTTTAGAGATCGTGGTCCTCTAACACAATGGTTCTCAACCCGTTTTTTAAAGCCAAGTACCCCCTAGCGCCAAGAAGTTCCAAACAAGTACAAGTAAAGAGGGTGATTAATTATAAATAGTCCCAAAATAACTAGGTCATAGGCCTCACAGTCCTTTCTTTAAAGTGGACCAAAACCCGAGCGGGGTGCCCCAGGGGGAAAGGACCAAAACCCAGTTAAAATCCTAGGTTTTAGTCCACTTTAAAGAAAGGATTACATTTCTCAACACCAGCTGATGGTTCTCCCCGGTTCCCTGGGCCGGGGTATGTGTAGCGCAAGTTGAGAACCACTGCTCTATCAATCAATTTGATTATTCTGATTGATCAGACATTTAGTCTTCCGCACATTGTCGGGCTACCCCATTTGATTGTCAGCAGCTTGATAAAATAGCAAATCAAATAGTTCTAGAAGCAAAATAAAATAATAATGATCAGCCAGACAGGAAACAAGATTCCCAACACAATAAGAGAAGGGAAAAAGCTGGATCTGTTGCCCATAGCAACAGAAAAGACTTTCATATTGTCCATGTCAGTCTTGGTTGCTATGGGTAACCGCCACAGACCTCCTATTGTAAAGGCGGTCACCGTGCAAAAAGGCGCAAAGCTATGGTGCACAATGTGTCCCAGCATGCCCCGCGCAGCCCAATGCCCCGTTCATTCATTCAGTCCCTCACCTGCACGATTCTCTCGCACTGGGTGCCTTTACCGGCGCCGGGGCCGCCCAGAACGAACACAACGAGCGGCTTCATGAGGGCGCTTAGCAGAGAGCGAGAAGACAGCGGAGGCAGGAGGCGGGGCGCGGCGCCCAGAACACGGCTCAGCATACACAAGCCGGCAGCCTGCTGAGGTGTCACACACCGGAAGTGACAACAGCCTCCGCCACGCCCAGCGCTCCATGGCGACGCTCATTGGTTGCCACCGATGTCACTCCACACAGCCAGCGTTACTAAGGATAGGCGGACTGGTGTCAGCTCTGTGTATCAGCCCTCGGGCATGTATACCGGGTTTCCAGGGAGTTAACCTGTTTTTACCACATATTTAACCTGTTTAGACACCTCACCCTGTTACCAGTGCTATTAACGTTGTAGAAAAACACCACAACCTTCTTGTTGATTCGCTTCTGACCAATCATTTAAAGCGGACCAAAGCCCACATTTTTAACTAGCATCCCCTGAATTGCTCCCCTCCACGAATAGTAACTTTTGCCTATTTTTACTTCTCCCGATTCACTTTAATCCCAGATAATAACCCTTGTTTTAGTCTGTAAAGCTCCGCCTCCTCCATTCATTGCCACTGTTGTGTGTGGCAATGATGTCATTGCCACACTTATGCAATGGCTGATCGCCTGCCATCTTACAGAGAGGGAAAGCAAAAAAAAAAAACACGTTCCAGGGCGATTTGATAAGCAAAAATATCAATTTCTGTAAGTAGTTCTACACCCTAAGAGAGCAGAGGCCAAATGTATTCAAACCGGACCTTCAGCATTTAATGAAAAGCCCAAACCCTTAAAAACTATTCCCCAGCATCTAAAATTAATATATTTTAAGTTGCATATTTATTATTCTTTCCCCCACTGGGCTGCAACTCTGTTCAGGACTCTAGGATATAGGTGCTGACATCTTGCCTCAGAAGCATCACATACTGAGGAGAGGGGTGAAAAGTGCACGAGGGCGGAGTTATAGCTGTGTTTCGCACAGGCAGAGCTGGGGTCAGGAAAAGGTCAGCAATCCCACAATGCAGAGCGGCATATCCAGAAGACACTTCTTGTCTGCAGGCAGCCTGAAACTGCACGGGCCGTCATCTTGGATGTTAAAAGGTTAAAAAAAAAACGCAACAGGTGCAGGTAGGATGATTTTTAATGTGAGCAATCTGTATGTAGGGGGTGAGGGAAACATACAAAATAGACTGTTATTCAGGGCGAAGGTCCGCTTTAACAAGTTCAGTGGGTTTTGGTCTGCTTTAAAACCCTTTAACGTGGACCAAACCTCAAGATATTCACAAATCTGGCCATTTGCCCTTGTCCCTGCAGCATCCCAATTTGGGATGCTCTACTGTGTGAAAGCCCCCAGATTACAATCAACTCACCTTTCTGCTGATGTCACAGCGCCAACTGAGGGTGAGAGTCAGGGTCGGCTCCAGGTTTAATCTCAATGGGCCCCTTGTCGTGTGATATGACACGTGGTTGTGATAAAGTTGTATGTATAGTGAATACTGCCCAAGAATAGAAAGAAAAAAATAATAGAAGGAATGACAGAAAGAAAGAAAGAAAAGTAAAAAATGAAAGATTATTAGGAATGATAGAAGGAAGAAAGAGAGCTAAGGAATGAAAAAAATGAAATATAAAAATAAATGGAAAGAAACATAGAAAACAAATAGAATAAATGATACAAACACAGAAAGAGAATGAGCGAATGACAGATAGAAGGAATAAAAGGGATGACAGAAAAAAACAGGAAAGAGATAGAGAAGGAATGGAAGGAAAAAAATAGATGGAAAGAAAGAACTGAAGGACTGAAAGGAAAGAGAAGGAATGATAAAATATAAGGAATGACAGAACATAGTATTATAAGAAAAAAAGAAAATGAATGGCAGCACAAACAGGTGAAAGAAAGAAACAAAGAACAAATGGAAAGAAAGAGTCAGAGAGAGAAACAAAATAATAGACGGAAAGAAACAAGGAATAGAAGGACTGACAAAAAGAAAGGCTCTCCCAATGGGCAATCTGCTCCTGGCTGACCTTCCTTAATCCTGGTTACTGCAGGGCCCTGTGTCCTGAGGGGCTGCCCAGGGTGGAGGAAATGAGGTGGGCCCTCCCAAGGTGCAAGGGTAAGCCCAGTGGCTGGTAAAGGTGGTTCTTGTTTAAAACGTAACTAAACCCGGGATTTTGACTACCCCTGATTTTGTTCCTTGTCCCCGCTTTGTGACACCCCCCAGATCAGCCAGAGAATTGTACCTTTCCCCGGTTCTATGGGGCATACGCAGGCTCTCGTCCAAACAGCGCTGGTTGCCGTGCATACATACATATGGCACATGGCTCTGTTTAGACCAGAGCTTGGCAATCGGAAGCGGGAGCAGATGCACCTCAGACACAAGATGCTGTGGATGCTGCCGTTGTTGTTTACCTCAGTGATGGAGTTTTGCACAACCCGGGGTCTCACACAGTGAGTCATTCTGATTTGGGATGTTTGGTTCAGGGCCCTGAACCCCATAGAAGTCAATGGGGACCCAATCTTTGGTGGTGTAAAATGGCTGTTGTAAGGGCTAGGGGGCTGCTGTGGGTGGGATGCAGGGACCCCTTCAGGCTGCTGTGAGTGGGATTCTTAATTTTGTGTACATTTTATAAATGTAAAAAAAAGCATGAGGTCCCCCTTCCAAGGCAGTAACCAGCCCAGCATCCCTAGCATAGTGGCTGGTAAGCCCAAAACCAAGGGGCCCAGAGGCTAAACTCGGGCCTGGTGCATTACCAGCCCCATCGGCAGGGCCCATGTGCTCTTCCAGGAACAGGGCTGACAGGCCCCGGCTCGTCCCCAGCCCCCTGGCAGATGGGGGTGTGAGTAATAGGTCAGAGGTACCTGCAAGCCACACACCTGCATGTCAGGCAGGTGGCTTCAGCTCCCCTAGTCTTTGAACTAAGATCTACTTGACCCCTGACTAGTTCACAAATAGTTAAAGGGTAATTACACTTTCAATGGCATGTTTCCATTATTGTGTACCAAAATGATGTCCTCAGTGTGCTGAGCTTATTTTTTCTTTTTTTTTATTTTGTATTTGTTTTCAACTCAGTGTTATAAAAGAAAACATTTTTCCCTTGTAACAATGTATTTATGTTAGCAACATAGACCAACTGGTGTGTTTAGTGTACAGGTTACGTTTAACCCCACTTTTGCTCTAATTTAACCTCTTCAGATGGGGGTCCACAAGCTTGTGTTCCAGTAGCTAAAGGCTTACTGCCAGCAGGGGCGTAGCTATAGGGGTCGCAAGGGTCGCCATTGCGACTGGGCCCCTAAGCCAGGGGGGGCCCCCCTGCCCACTGTAACTGTCTGTTCCCTGACAGCGGCGCGGCGGTGACAATCACTGCTTCCCGCTTCCTCTCGCGGTGGACGCGCGTGGCACCGCCTCCCTTGACACAGTCAGGCTGTCACTTATCCTCAGTGCGCCTGCGTGTTGGGAGACGCGCCCGCCGTGATCTATCGGTGCGCTCCACGGCCGGAGGATGCGTGCGGCTCCAGCATCGCTTCCGGCCACATGCGCTCCCATACTGCACGCTGACCAGGTGACCAGAAGCACGCCGGAAACGCAGGGCGATGGCATAGCATGGGATTGGAGGCTGCCCGTAACATACAGGTATTTGAGGGGTGACAGGGAAGACACGCCGTTAGCATCCTGATGAAGTGATTTTCCACGCAGTTTTTAGTCACTTACTTATTATTCTTTCCCCCACTGGGCAGCAACTCTGTTCAGGTCTTTAGGATATGGGCACCACCATCTTGACTCAGAAGCATCACACTTACTGGGGAGAGTGGGATAAAGTACAGGGGGTGGGTTATAGCTGTGCTTTGCTCAGACAGAGCAGAGCTGGGGTCAGGAAAAGGTCAGCAATCCCAGAATGCAGAGCAGCACAGTCAGAAGGCAGTTCCTGTTTGCAGGCTGCCTGATGTCCCATGAGCCGCCATCTTGAATGTTTAAAGGCTCATAAAATGCAGTAGATGTAGGTAGGACATTTTTTTATGCGAGCAATCTGTATGTACAGGGTGTGGGAAACATATAAGATAGACTCTTATTCGGGGTGAAGGTCCGGATTAATGTGGGCAATCTGTATGCACAGGGTGTGTTAATACTTTGAGAAATTTGTCATAAAAGAATGTTTATGTGTACATGGTGAGTTTGTGGTTTTATTGTACTGGGGGTTAATCCCACATTGGCCGCGTAGGGCTCGCCGACTGGTGGTGGTAGGGGGAAAAAATATTGGGGGGGGGGGCCCAGTTTGACTCCTCGCATCGGGGCCCACAAGACTTTAGCTACGCCCCTGACTGCCAGCATTCTTGCCTGGGGAAGTAATTACTGCTGCGTCTAGATTTATCCAGAGCTGCCGATGAGCTCCTCTGTTACAGTGAAAGGGTTCTAGGATTTGTAGTCAGAAACATTACTAGGAGCTTTATTCAAGGCCCAAAAAGGCACTCCCACTCAAGCAACAGGAAACCACAGGGATATAAGGAACTTGGAAGAAGCATGCTGAAAAGTAGATCCCAGGAACAGGGGCACAATCCTAACGCAAATGTTTATTTTACGGGGATGCCCCGCTGTGTGAAACCCCCCAGATCGCTGAAGCCAACTCACCTCTTCCTGGTCCTACGGCGCATGCGCGTCAGCTCGTCCAATCAACGCGCTCGGAGCCGCTGACATCACGTCGTCTAAGGCCAGTGGCTCCGAGTGCGTTGGTGGCTGCATCCCCCGCTTCCCTCTAACAGGGAGCGTGCCGCGCCGGCCATTCACAAATGCCTGGCGCAGCCATGCGCCCTGCTAGAGGGATAGCGGGGATGCGGCCGCAGCTCGCACATGCGCTGTTGGACCGGGAAACAAGGATCATTGTATGAGGTGACCTGGGGGTTGCACACAGATGCCCCGGGGAGAGGGAATTGATCGGGCCAACCGCTTTAAAGAAACAAATCACCACGCCACAAAAATACATCTTTATTGATCTAAATTTGACCTATACTTACTTTCCTGTAACTCCCTCTCTATTTTTTTCTGCATACCCCATAGGGTGCCTTTGTTTGCAAACATTTAAACATTTCTTCTTAAGGCACCTCACCTGTAAAAATGCCTTTTTTCAGAAGAATTAGAACATTTTTTCATGGCACCTATTTGTGCATTAAAATGTAAAAGCTCACTGTGATGCAGGCTGCAATTCATACCCAAATGTGCACCCAGAGTTGACCTTACTTCACTAGGTCTTTAACATGACCCCCAATGAGACATGAATGGGTGAGCTATCCTGCTGCTGAGGGGCCCTGCAGAAGGAATAGCCTTCACTAGGATTTATTGAAGTGGAAGACGAGTCTCTTCATACCCACCATACAAAAAAAAACTCACCTTGTCCACTATCCAGCTCCATTTCCCCAGCGTTTCACAGGGCTCTCAGATGTGTAGCAAGCTGCCAAGAAGTTCAGGATCGCAACATCTGCACGGGTTTCAAGCAATATAATAAAGTGCAATGCCTTGGACATGGTAGGAAAACATCAGATAGTTCATGAAAAAACAAGCGTGATCATCATACTCTGAAGCGATTTGTGGTTGATTCAGAACACAGATGGGTTTGTGCAGATAAAGGCAAAATAAGTATGTTCTCTGTCAGACAAATTCATCAGATTAAAAGAGCTGCTGCTAAAATGACATTGCAAAGCAGCAAACAGGTATTTGAAGCTGCTGGTGCCTCTAGAGTCCTGTGAACCCCAATGTGTATAATCCCCTGGTGTGCAGCTGTGCACAAACCTTCTATTCACCTTGCCAATACTCACATGCAGAAACAGTTGCAGTGAACCCAGACATATATGAAGACTCATTTTCTAACTGTCTTGTTTGCTGGTCAGTGCCATGCAACACTGGATAGAGTAGTTGATGCTTGGTGGATGGTTACAGCAAGGAGGTGTCATATGTTTTGGGCCAGAATCATGGGTGACAGATCTGGTGGGCCACTTTAGGGTCTGTAAAGGTGTGAAAATAACCTCTGCATGATATTGAGTTTCTGACTGAAAACTTTCTTCCATGATGTAAATAGAAGCCCCGTGCCTTTTGTAGCAAAATCATCTTTTTGCTATGGCCATCAAAGGAGAGAAACTCATGGTGTGGCCACCATCCTTCCCTGACCTTAACGCGGTAGAGAAGCTTTGGCGTGTTTTCAAGCAGAGGATATGAGGGTGGGAGGCAGTCCACATCAAAACAGAAGATCTGGGAGACTATTCTGACACCTTGCAAATCATCAATTCAAACAGAAACTCTCCGGGATTTTGACTATCCAGAGTATAGACGGGGAGGCGGATTCATTAATAGCGCCAGGTAGCGACAGATGAGCGCCAGTAGCGTGATTTTCACAGCGCCAGCTAGTATTCTCTGTACTTGGCCGGGGTTTGCTTGATGACAGCGACTCAGTCGGTGTGCGGTAATGTTGAATACGGGGTTAGGGGTCGCTGTTTCACAGGTTCCGCGTTGTATGGGTGCGCCTGACAGCGAATGGCCAGAGCGAACGGCTTGCTGCAGATTCATTAAAAAATCACGCTCAAAAATTTCTCGCGCTGTGAATTCCTTGTTTAAACCCCAGAGCGCTGGCGGCGATGTGTGTAAAGTAGTTTTTAACCCCCAAACAACCATTTTTTTTTCATGTAAAAATTATACAAGTTTTTCTAAACATTTTGTAATATGAATACATGAATATCAGACCTGTAATATCAATTCTGCACAATATTTTTTTTTTTTTTTTTACTTTAAAAAAATTCCTAACATTGCAGAAGTGGTCACAGAATTTTTGACATTAAAAAAAAAAAAAAAAAAAAAACAGTAATAGCAATTAATTATGACTATTTAAAGATTGCTCCATTGAAATGCATTGGACCACGCCAGGGAGCGCCAGGTCATACCTGTCGCTGTGATGGGATTTGTAGCGGCGCTGTTCGTTGCAGTCGGCTACATGATGAATCCCGCGCTAGCTGACGCTCTCGCCGGCGCTAGCCTCATTTAGCGTGATAAATGCGTCATTGTGACCGCCGCCGGGCGTACTTGATTCGGTAGCCGCCGTTAGCTGGTGGTACCTGGCGCTCGTCAGACACTACCTGGCGCTAGCCCGTGATAAATAAGGGCCTTAGGAAGGAATGGTTCAGTGTGGTTGCCTGTGTGATAGCAGCCTCTTGAATTGTCCTCAGTGTTTAATCATCACGCAAACCATGCAATTGCAGAGACAGGGTCAAATCAGTGGCAACTTTTTGTTTAAAAAAAGAATTAAGAGCACTCGGTGGAACTCGGAGTGAGGGGTGCCGTTGAACACAGTGCAGGGTGTGCAGCAGATAGGAAGCCAATGTACACTTATGTGAGCCAGCTCCTGCAGAATCAGTGCTCTCAGCTCCATTCAGATATGCAAGATGCTGCGACATCACAACAGCTAGCGAGCTGAATGGTACAGAACAGACCACTGGTTGCATCCCTCTAGCTGGGGACATGCCTGGGCTGGCCAATCAGAAATAGCCAGTCTGGGTATGCGTCTAGCTAAAGGTATAGTGAGGCTGTGACCTGCATATGCATCATTGGAACAAGGTTAGGTGAGTGGGTGTGGCAATTTAAATCAAAATACAACTCTAAACAAAAGTTGTGTGCATCTGGATAGTGCACCCACACTACTGAGATTTCTGCTATTAAAACGGACCTTCGCCATGAATAAGAGCCTGTCATATGTTTCCCACACCCTGTACATACAGATTGCTCACATTAAAAATCATCCTACCTGCATCTACTGCATGTTATGAGCCTTTAACCTCCCTGGCGTTTTGAATAGACAAATGTAATGGTAACGAAAGCGTTACCATTGCATTTGTCTCTGACGCACGGCTCCGCCCCCATGAGCCTCTGCGGCTCACAGAGACGGAACCCGGAAGTGGAGACGGACGCCACAGCCGCGGCTCTCACCTGTGATCGCGGCGGGGACATCGCTGGATCGCAGGGAGAAGGTAAGGAGGCTGCGCCGCCCGCTCTTGCTCCCAAATCGATCCCGAGCGTGACTCGGGGTTACCGCTACTTACAGCGCAAATTAACCCCGAGTCACGCTCGGGATCACCGCTAAGGGGGTTAAACACAAGATGGCGGCTCATGGGCCATCAGGCAGCCTGCAAACGGGAAGTGTCTTCTGACTGTGTCGCTCTGCATTCTGGGATTGCTGTCCTTTCCCTGACCCCAGCTCTGCTTTGTCTGTGCAAAGCACAGCTATAACCCCGCCCCTCCTGTACTTTATCCCCCCCCCCTCCCTTCCTCAGTATGTGATGCTTCTGAGGCAAGATGGCGGCGCCTGTAACCTAGAGTCCTGAACAGCAGCCAGGAGGGGGAAAGAATAAGTGACTAAAAACTTAAAATATATTAATTTTAGATGCTGGGACATTTTTTTTTAAGGGTTTGGACTTTTCATTAAATCATGCTAAAGGTCCACTTTAAATAAATGCTCACCTCTTTTACAGTATTAGCATGAAAAATCATTTGTCTGTAATGGCGCCCCCCTATAGTCACTGTGGCTGGCACAGTTGACAATCCTGGCTCCCAAGCACGCGCCGCACTCCCTGCTTTGCATACCTAGCTGGAAGGGAGCCATTGAGAGGGCACGTGCGCCATGCCTGCACCCTTCCAGCTGGACATGTGCAGTCGGCGCTGGCAGATGCATTTTTAGCGTGGGTGCGCTATTCAGAGGGACACAACTTTTGTTTAGGGCGTTATTCCGTTTTTAATAGGGTTTCACGCAGTGGGGCATCCTAGTTTGGGATCCCACAGGGAGTAGAAATTGGACTGCCATATGGGCCACTCCCAAACAATTCCACAATGGAGTACAATGCCAGGATGTCCCTCTTTTTAAAACCCTCTGGGTTTGCTTGCACTCCCACAGCACAGATGCAGCTTCATCCCAGACTAGGTGTGCTATTATTGTATTTAGGGCCCCCAAACACAGCTTTGCATGAGGCCCCAGAAATGATAAACCCTCCCCTGGCTCTCCTTCAATTATTATCTGCCGGGGAAGCCTGACACTCTGATCTGGGATTACGGTATATTCTCTGTAACTATAGGGGTTGCAGGGGGTGTGATTGAGCCTGGGCCCAGGGGTGTATTTGTGTGTAGGATTTTTTTGTGTGACACCATTGTGACATGTTTTTTGATAACAACAGTGCAGTTTCTGTTTCCTACAGGTATGTGCCTGTGCAATGCCTCTGTAGTAGCAGCAGGCTGTGCCCCGTCGCCATGACTGAGCCCAATATGGAGGTTAAAGTGGACCTTCACTCTGAATAAGAGTCTATCTTATATGTTTCCCACACCCTGTACATACAGATTGGCCACATTAAAAATCATCCTACCTGCATCTACTGCATGTTATGAGCCTTTAAACATCCAAGATGGCGGCTTATGGAAGCCGCCATCTTATCAGGCAGCCTGCAAACAGGAAGTGCCTCCTGACTGTGCTGCTCTGCATTCTGGGACTGCTGACCTTTGCCTGACCCCAGCTCTGCTCTGTCTGAGCAAAGCACAGCTATAACCTGCCCCCCTGTACCTTATCCCACTCTCCTCTCCTCAGTAAGTGTGATGCTTCTGAGTCAAGATGGCGGCGCCCGTATCCTAAATTCCTGAACAGAGTTGCAGCCCAGTGGGGGAAAGAACAATAAGTTAGTGACTAAAAACGTAAAATATATTAATTTTAGATGCTGGGGAATCGTTTTTTAAGAGTTTGGGCTTTTCATTAAATCACGCTGAAGGTCCGGTTTAATGTCTCCTCTTCCTTGTTATTTCATCCTTCATTTTCTTCCTCTACAAATGTAAAAGTTGCTTTCTTCCTTCCTTCTTGCACTTTCTTTCTTTCCTTGCTCCCTCTTATATTTCCCTTTTTCCTTTCCTTACTTTTTTTCTTCCCCCTTTCTCCCTCCCTCTTTCCACCATTTTTTTGTTTTCTTATATTTTTCTTAATCTACAAATGCAAATGTTTATTTATTCTTTTCTTCGTGTACTTTGTTTCCTTTCTCCCACTTATATTTTACATTATCTTTCCTTCTTCTTCCTTCTTTCATGCCTTCCTTCCCTTTTGTATTGCCCTTCTATCTCTCTATTTCTTTATTATCTCTCTCCCTCCTATCCCTTTTGTTTCTTTCCTCTCTTCTTCTCCCTTTTTTTTTTAATTTACAAACTTAAAATCTTTTGGCTGTTCTTCTAGCTTCCTATAATTATCTATTTTCTTTCTTTCCTCCTCTGGCTTTCTTTCTTTTATTCCTATATAACTCAGTTTCCCTCCCTCTTTTTCTTTTCTTCCTTGCTTCTTTCTATATTTTATTTCCATTCTTTTTTCTCTTATTTTCTTTTTCTTTCTTCCTTCTTTTGTTTTCTTTTTTTATGTGGAAATGTATAATCTTTTAAAACACGTCTTTTTTTTCTTTCTCTCAACCTTCCTATCTCGTTTCTTGCTTCGTCCTATTTTTCCCTTACTTTCCATTTCCTTTAATCTTTCTTTAAACTGTTGCAATTTTTTTCTCTCCCTGTTTTTTTTTTATCAGTTCCTTTTAATTTTGTTCTCTCCTCCCCTCTTTTTCTTCCTTTCCCGCTTAGTGGATGTTACCGGCCACTCATACATCTCTTGGGGCACGTTCCTTTTAGTATATAGAGATAAGCAGGGACCAGCGTCTACTCCGTCGCTAGGCGACCTCGTATAATATTCCTCCGCACTCCTCCGGAACAGTGCGCATGCTCGAAATTCGCCCTGAACTGCACTACCGTTGGCATTTTGAATTGAATTGCTGTGATTGGCCAGGCTTTCTGTCGCCTCGCGCGTCTATTGGACGAACTCACCGAAGCCGTCTTCTTCGATTGGCCAGTGGCAGGGAATAGCGTCCCGGGCCCTGGGGAATAGCTGGCGCCATATTCGCTTGTGTTTATGTGGTGAGGGCGAGACGCTGGAGGCCGGTAACTGTCACTGCTCGTCACCCGAGACCCCTCCCCCGGGAGCTGCCGCCAGAGGTGCCGCTTCTGTGAGACACCGACTACCGTGTGGGAGCACAAAGCGGCGGCGTCCATGCTGAGCTCCAGGTGAGTGGCTACCTGCGGTAATGGTCGTCTCATCTGTTCAGTGGCTTTCCTTCCGTTTTGTGTGTGAGCTGCTGCCTTTTTTTTGTAAGGGTTTTAGGTCGGCATTGTATGCTTGCGCACACACAGGAATTTTTACTTGCCATTTATTCCATCCTTGCAGTGAGTATGTATACATATGCTGGGGGCCTGGGCAACAGTTGGGTTGTGCCTTTCTCAAGCGCATCTCAGTCATGGTCGGAAATTGAACCTGCAACCCTTCTGTCACAAGTCTGCCCCCTTAAAGTGGACCAAAACCCACACTGATCGTCCTGGGAATCTTTGATCAGCCAGTCGATTATTTAACCTCCCCCCGGCATGCAAAATTGGGATGCCCTGCTGTGTGAAACCCCCCAGGTCGCCCCATTCACTTACCTTTGTTCCCGGTCCAATGGCGCATGTACAAGCCATGGGTGCGTTCCTGCTATCCCTCTAACTGTCCACATGCCCACAGCAGGCATTTGTGAATGGCCGACGCAGGCACACTCCCTGTTAGAAGGAAGTGGAGGATGTGGCTGCCAACGCGCTCAGAGCCGCCGCTCCTAGACGGAGCCTTAGATGGCGTGATGTCAGCGGCCCCGTAGGACCAGGTAGAGGTGCGTTGCCTTAGGTGATCTTGGGGGTTCACGCAGTGGGGCACCCCTGATCGGGTTGCCCCGGGGCAAAGGACCAAAACCCAGGATAGTCAAAATCCTGGGTTTTGGTCCACTTTAATCAGAGGTGTCACACTGTGTGAAACTCCCCAGGTCGCCTGAACAAACTTCCTTCTTCTGATCATACACTCTTCCAATCAGCGCACTTTTATCCGCTCCCGGCCCTTTGTCCAGGATCTAGTATAATGAGAGCGGATCCAAGTGCGCTGGCGAGCGCATCTCCCCCTACCCACCAAACAGGGAGTGTGCCCGCGCTGGCCATTCACAAATACCTGGCACGCACCATGCTAAAGGGTTAGCGAGGATACAGCCGCTGCACGCATATGTGCCGTTGGACTGGGAGTGAAAGTGAGGTTTCAGGTGACCTGGGGGTTTCACACGGCGGAGTGAGTATGACTGACCTGGGGTCTCATAGACTCCAGGGTGGGTTTTGATCCACTTTAAAGGGGGCCAATCAACAAAAAAAAAAGCTTGGGTGTCATCTGAGCTAGGCAATAGGGGTGGGAGGGAATTTGTGGTACTTGATTGAAACTTGATTTTGGGAACCCCTGGTCTAGATCAAGTGTAAAATTAAATGTTCTCACTTGACATGCAGCCATAGGTCAGTCACACTCTTCCCATCATCTTGGAGGAATATTTTTATTCTCGAAGGAGTACAACATTTGCAGGAATTAAAGTGAACTAAAATCCAGAACTGTGACTATTCTGGGTTTTGGTCATTTCCTCTGAGCAACCCCGATTGGGGAAGCCCCACTGTGTGAGACCCCCTAGGTCGCCCGTTCTAACTCGCTCTTCCCTGGGCCTATGGCGCATGCGAGGCCTCTTGTCCAGTTGGCGCGCTCTGATCTGCTCCCACCCCTACGTAAGGCGCGCAGATCCAATCGCTCTGGCGGCTGCATCACCCCTGCTACCCTCTAACAGGTAGCATGCCCGTGCCAGGCATTTGTGAATGGCACACTTCCTGCTAAAGCGTTAGCAGGAAAGCGGCTGCTGCTTGTGCATGTGCTGTTGGACCAGAAAAGGTGAGTTTTTGGGTGATTTGGGGGGCTTCACGATTCTGGATGCCCTTGGGGGACAGAATCTAGTGGCTCTGGAATCTTGTAGGTTTCAGGGCTGTTGAGGCGTGGGTTTTGTTCCACTTCGGACAATATTGAGGTATAGGTGGTTTTAAAGGGACACTCAAGGCAAAGGGTTAATGTAGCTGCTTCCTGCTTTCCCCATGTTGGCTGTCAGTGGTGGTATCTTTCATTTAGGCTGCTTTATATTCTCTAACAAGCCAAGTCTTGCTTGTGCTGGACCTCTCTTGCTAGGATCAGTCATTGGCTCTGCGTGTATATTTATGGCAGACTGTAAATTCAAATAGGGGGCCCTGAAAATTGAGACGGCAGAAGAGAGCAAGTTGGTTTATCAGGGAATGCAAAGCTCTGGTGAAGCGTCCCGCAGTTGCCTCTGAAAAGCTGCCCATAGTAATCTATGGGCGCTTTCACATGTGAAGCGGGCGTTTGCAGAGGGCTCCGTTGAAGCCCTGCCAGCAGCGTCCTGAGGGGGCAGCACTAGTGATCTCCCTCCATACATTAATTGCGGGGTGCTCGCCCCGAATCGTGAGATCTCCAGAAATGCCATAGTGTGAAACGAGCCTTACAAGCAGCGTGGGGCAAGCTGTAAGCAGCTGTCGACATTTTGTATCTGCCGAAGAGGGGTGTCGCTGGAAAGCTCTGAAAACAGCAGCAGCCCTCTTCTGCATATACACATGGTGAGCACAGAGATAAAGGGCCTTTATTTCATAGACTGTATAAATAAATAAAAAAAAAAAATTAAATAAAAAAAAAAAAAATATAGATATATAGATATATAGATATATAGATATATAGATATATAGATATATAGATATATAGATATATAGATATATAGATATATATATATATATATATCTATATATCTATATATCTATCTCTCTTTCCAGTGACACGCCTCTCCTACAGATAGAAGCAGTCAACACAGAACCTTTATTTTGTACGCACGGTGTACATAATAATGGCTGTGTTGACTGTATGTGTAGATGAGTTTTCACTGGAAAGACTTGTAGGTTAATACCCAAAATTAATATGACTTATACAGCCTGCAAAATGAAGGCTCTGTATCTCTGTGCTCACCGTTTGTATATGCAGAAGAGGGGCGTTGCTGGAAATCGCTTTATAGTCAAACATGATGTTACAGCTTGCATCTAGATATATTTGGCCTACAAACAGATGCAGACTCTGCATGTCTGCAGACAAAGTTGGTGTTGGAAAACCAGCAGCGGCCAGTCTGGAATCTAAATGATGATGTGCATGGCCGGGGATGCTGCGGCTTGCGCTCCCTATTATGAGAGCCATTTGCCAAGAGAGGTAAATGTAGCAAACGACTCTCATTGGCTGACCATTGGAACACGGAAGAGGTGAGTTTGGGGCTTTCCAGGGGGTTTTGCACTGCAGGCATCCCCCAAACAGGATGCCCCCAGGGAAAAGTCAAATTCCCAGGTTTTGTTCTGCTTTAAAAGACATGCATCATGTTCTCTGCCCCAGCTGACAGTGTCCTTCCTGGGGAGATGGAACAATTTGTTAGCAGTACCCAAATGCTACAATGTATGAGATTTCTGTGGTGCCCATGTGCCCCCCTATTTTTTTTTTATTACAGGGCCTCAGCTAAGTCGGGTACACACTGTAAGTTTTCTTTTCTGTTCCCCTATTGGAGGGCATATTGTGGGCGCTATCTCTTTCCTGCATCCCCCCATATCCAGTGTAGGTCCTGGCCGGGTGCCAGGCTGCCTACACAAGAGTTCCGAGATATGGTGTTCCCTGGCAGGTGGCAGGGTGGGGGCAGTTGCACAATGGGCGTTGCTGCGGAACGTGGGTCGGGTACCTGGTTTGCAGCAGTGTCGGGGCAAGTATGGCGTTCTGAATCATGTTTCGGGGTGCTTCTGGCCAGTAGGAGGGCAGTGAGCTGGAAGCGCTCCTTCTCTTCCGATCTGTGACAGCGCTGGAAACGAGAGGTGCGTGATGTCACTTCTGAGTCGGAGGGAGGCGTGTCATCATGCTCAGTGTGCCGTCATCCTTAGGTGTCCAAAATGGCACCAGAACGCTGGAGAGTGGAGCACCTGGGGTTTTCTCTGCTGTGTGCCAAGCAGGGAAGGAAGAAATGCAGCAGAGAGACTTGGAAAAAGATTGACGGCAGAATTAAAGAGGAACAACACACCTGATTTTCACTTTTCCTGGTGGTGTTCCTATCAGTGGGGGCATCCCAAATTGAAATGCCCTGCTGTGTGTATGCCCCTAGTCACTCGCCTTCCTCTCACTCCTACGACGCAGACTCGGGCTAGAGAGAGCGTGCTGTGAGTGGCCTGTTTGACCAATAAGGGGAATGCGGCCACGATGCAGACACGCGGCAAGGGCTCTGGGAGAAGGTGAGTGAAACGCGGCTTCTGGGGGGTTTTACACAGGAGTCGAACTCGGATGGCACTGGAGTCTTACTGATGTTCCTCTTTAAAGGGCACCAACCGCAATTCAGCATCATGGGCGTTGGTGATTCTCAGGTAATGGTGCAGGGGGAGGGAGGAACCTAGGCCCCTAATGAGCCTGTAGGGCTCCTTATCTAGATCCTGCCAAAATTGCCAGATGCCCCTACCTGATAACTGAAACAATCAGTTATGTAGACATTGTCTCCAGGATGCAGTTACTCCTATTCTTCTTAATATAGAACCAAACCCCATCGTGGAGTCCATGCCCCCCCCCCCCCCCAATGAGAGTGTCTATGAGCCCCGCTGTGTGAAACCCCCCAGGTTGCCTGAAAACTCGCCTTCGTTCCAGGTTTAAAAGGGCGTGCATGAGCAGTGGCTGCATCCTTGCGTTCCCTTTAGCAGGGCAGGCTCTTTGTTAAAGGGCAGCAGGGGATGCAGCTGTCAGCATGCTTGTATCTGCTCATTTTAGATGAGCTCCTGGGTGGCCCCACATGCGCCATAGGACCAGGAAGATGGATATCCTGACCCAGCGTATCCTTCTTCCCAGGGCCAAAGGAGTATGTGAAGCAAGTTATTTCCCACCAGCCAATCTCTCTGAGGCCGATTCCGGCGACACTCAATCTAATGGCCTCCTACATAACTGCACTTCCCTGGGCCCAGCGTCATTCTCGTCCCTTGCAGGCCTTCTTTAAGGACGCATGGGACAAGGATCAAGCCTCCCTGGATTGGTTTGTTGCCCTACCAGAGCAGGTCAAGAAAAGTCTGGTGGACCTTGTCAGAGAATGTGGCAGACGGGAACCCATAGTGGTAAGGACAGAAGCAATTACCTTTGGCTGGAGAGCTCATTGCCAAGGGCAATACTTTGAGGGGCCAAGAGCCACCATACAGAAGTCCTCCAACTTCATCATCAAGATTGTCTCAGACAATGTCACGGTAGTTGCCTTTCTTAACCACCAGGGATGAACAAGACGTCAGGAACTTTCCAGATTGATCAAATTCCTGTTGGAAAGCCTGGAGGGGAATGTCGGGTCCATCCAGGTGATCCACATAAAAGGGGACTTAAATGTAGAGGCAGACTTCTTGAGCAGAGTAAGAATAGACCAGGGAGAGTGGGTGGTACATCAGCAGGTGCGTGCCCAGATAGTGACTTGTTGGGGATAGCCAGATATAGATTTGTTTGCCAACCTCCGGAAGTGCTCGAAGTATTTGTCCCTCCAGAGGGGGCTCGATGCATTCAGCAATCAGTGGGGAGAATTCAGCCTTTGTTATGCACCCCCCCCCCCCCCCCTCCTCCAGATCAGGCTGTTGCCTTTTAATCCTAAGGAAGATCAAACGAGCAATCCAGGGGTTTCTTTATTGTGCCACATTGGCCCAGGAGACTGTGGTTTTTCCAATATGTTCTTCAGGACGGACCAGCCGAGTAGCTCCTCCAACCTAAACCAGAAACACAAATGTAAAGAAGGTGAGTTTCCAGGCATCCTGGGAGGTTTCACACTGCGGGGCATCCCTATTCTGAATGCCCCGGGGGGAGGAAATCCAGCGGCCCTGGAAGCTTATAGATTTTAGGGCCGATGGAGCGTGGGCTTTGATCCTCTTTAAATGTCTGGGAGTTTAGCTAATTTTGCTATTTGTGTCTGGCTTTCAGGTTTTTAGTTGTACTGTTAGGCAGTGAGGGTCATGCGAAAGACCCAGGTCCACGTAAAAGCATTTTCCAGTCCACATGATATATATATATTTTTTTTTTTTTTGGAAATTAAGCTCTGTACCCAGACATGCACCATTTACAGGTTCATACTTACTTGCCATATGTCATTTGTAAAATTCCCACTGAAAATATGAGCAGCAATAACAAATGTGCCATGAATTTTTTTTTTTTTTTTTTCTTTTCTGGGAGATTGCGGCATTGCTAATTTATTTTCAGTTTATCAGCGAGAGGCAGAATTTCCCAGGGCAAATTGCAGAGCAGAAAATTTAGGTTGCATTTGGCTTTCTCATTAGTAGCTCTGCAATGTGGACAATGCATTACTCAGTGTACATCCCGGCTTACAATAATTAGAGCCATCCGCATTTCCCCTGGTTTGGATTCACGGGCACATAAAGGCTTACGATTCGATGCAAGTTGCCATAGGAGTGAGATGCACAAATCATTGTGTACAGCAGAATCAACTATGTGAACCTTTTTTTTTTTTTTTTTTTTTTTTTTTTTTTTTTTAAGGGTGTAAGTAGGTGTGGTTCTGTGAACCACAATCTGCACCGAGATGTGAACCTTGTAGTTTTCTGCAGATCACAATCTGCTGTTTTTTGCACAAGGCCTCTTTTTAGTTTGTTCTTGGAAATGGTCTGACATGTGAATGGCAATATGAACCTGATGCCCTAATTGCACCGGAAACTGAACTTGCAGGCACTCTTTGGGGCCAAATATGGTCTGGTTTGAAACATGGAGCACATGTTCATTTTCTGGCCCACTTTCTATAGCATGACCCCTCAATAGGGGTTTTATGTTAAAGTTTTTTAATAGATATTGTAAGTTTGGGTTGCTGAATGAATATGTTGAGTATATTTATATTGATTCTAAAGCTGAATACTGTCCTTCAAAATTAAATGGGTGTGATCCAGTGGTTGGTGCTCATGAAATCAAATCCCACCCAGTATACTATGTGCAGTCTTCTTGCTGGATAGTTTGGTTTATGCCTGGGCCTATTTTAGGTGAAAAGAAGCATTCTTCAGTCTTACTCAACCCACACATTTGCCCATGAAAGTCTGTGTTAGAAATAAATAAATAAAAAAAAAAAAAAATAAAAAAAATAAAAATATATAATTTTTATCCATCCTGAAAATTCATTATACACCATCTCTCTCAAACTCTACATGCTAGAGCTCTGG
The DNA here is from genome assembly GCA_027917425.1 of Gastrophryne carolinensis. Classification (NCBI taxonomy): domain Eukaryota; kingdom Metazoa; phylum Chordata; class Amphibia; order Anura; family Microhylidae; genus Gastrophryne; species Gastrophryne carolinensis. The sequence goes on along the minus strand of CM051235.1, from coordinate 429,621,499 downwards.
AACATGCTGTTATTTGTAGGCTTCAGGTATCGTCAGCTTACTTAAACTGCAGGTATACAGAATTTTTGTAGTTCTGCACTCGCGGACCGAGTTAGATGAGAACAAGTATTTTTCTGTTGCTGTTTGCTTTTTATTACTTGGAGCAAAAGTCAAATTCGGCTACTTTCATCTTCTTGTTGCAGGTCATGAGCACAAAGATGAGCATGAAGAGTCTGCCATACCACAAGGAGGCTGCTGCTCCTTCCAATGAACATCAGATGAACATGAGGTAAAATGGTTTGTGATCTTAGGAAGTAGAACAAAACCCACCCCTCAGGTCCCAAAAAATACGGGCAGCTCCCTCGGAGATGTAAACGTTTAGATGGATTGGGGGCAGGGTGGATTTGATTTAAATCTAACTGATTTAAATCACGAGTCAGTAAGGCTTGATTTAAATCAGTGATTTAAATCAAAGTTTCTACCTAAACTAGTTCTTGCTATTTTAACATGCAAGTAGATGAAGATTTTTAGAATCACTTTTTATATTACTTTTTTCTCCCCAGTTTAATGGGTTAATCATTCATATTTGGACACCACTGTTCTGTTGTACTTAGGAAGGAGAAAAATAATCCTGACCTTAATAACAATTTAAATAGATTTATTCAACTGAAACAATAACAACATTACAGCATAAGTTATTTGCTTAAACAAACATCCATGTTTTAACTAATTTGGCTAAACAAAATATATATATATTTTAAGAAACTTAGACTGTCAGCCCAGCCGACACATGAAAAACTTAAATCCTACTGTCCCTGCTGTCCTCTGTAGCTCACTAGTCATAGGTTTGTAGAACAATAGGATTAAGGTCTTTTTCTCAACTCTGTTCATGTTGTAACATTTTTGCTGTGAAGAAGAGGCTGGGACCTCTGCGGAGTCCAATTCAGTTTTGAGAACTGCGTAAGTAAAGCGAGCGTCTGTGATAATATAGGAGAGAAACTGCCCACTAATCCTACAGAAACCTCTGGAAGAGCATGGCATTGTGAATGTTACACATATACAGCCTTTATTCTACTGAGTTAAACAACTCAGCTTTATCTCATGATGGAAGAACCTTTGGATGGTAAAATATTTTCCTCCAAAAAGCAGTTTATTGAAAAAAAATCCGATTTAAATCAAAAAAATCCGTTTTTTTTTTTTTTTTTTTTTTTTTTAAAAACCATTGATTTTTATCCACCCTGATTGGGGGCAGGAGTATGCCTGCGTCTGGGGATGTGGACACTCCAGCTCCCAATTGCCAAGCGAGCATCATTATGCTTAATTGGACGAGAGTCTGCTTGTGCTCCGTAGAATCGGGGGAAATTAGTTTGTATGAGAGATCTGGGGGGTTTCATGTAAGGGGTCATCCCAAAGTGTGTGTGCAGGGGGGGGGGGGAAGAGTCTAAATCACAGGTTTTGTTTACTTGTTTTGTTTTACATTGTAAGAAAAGGACTTACCAGGTTTATTTCCTAATATCAATTCAGAATCCTTTTTGACAAAAAGGGTCATGCCTGCAGACTTGTCTGTTCCGTGTATGTCTGTCAGATGTGCTTAGGAGAAAAAAAAGAGTGCTAAAAGTATCATGACACATCTATGTAGGTAACAATTTGGATTGGAATTCAGGCTAGTTTTAAGTCAGTCTAAACATTCCCTTCCATCTAACCTAACCTTGCTAGTCCTAAATTTGAGGGATACTTGTTTTCCACTAACTTGCCTTACGCCATCCGTAAGCTCTTCCATCTAATGGGCTACATACATTAACACTGGTGCGGCAGCCGGCAGCTGCACCTCCTCTAATGGAAGGCATGCATTTTTTTTTTTTTCTATCCCTGGTCATACAGATATCCTTGCCTGTTTTTCAGCTTTAGGGGATCTTTAAAGTTATACTATACCTGCACCCTCCGTGCCTTCTAGTGTGACAGCTGTATTTTGGGCATATGGAGAGGGGGCAAGCATTCCCAGTGGCGCCACCCTGACATCTGTTTTTGGTGCAATTTTGCCAAATACATCTAACGTTGATATAAATGATGGAGCATGCTACAGCCATATAACAAATTTAAACTTCTATGGTGTGTGCAGTTTTTTTTGTTTTTTAAAGCTTGCTTAAGATTTCTGCATTCCTTCTAAATTGGTATGTAATTTTCTTTTTCCAGGCATATGTCTAACCGGATCCTGCCTATAAATTTTCCTCCAACAAAAACGGTGCTCTGGGACTCGACCCCCATGGGGGATGCGATAGGGTTACATTTCAGCTATTACAGGTATTTACATTCTCTTCTCAGTTTGCTGCCAAAGTGGAGAATACAAAATAGTTTTGCAATTTGTCAATTTAAGTCACTAGTAAGGAAAAAAAAAATGGCGTATTGAAATCCTAATAAAGGTTCTGTGCTGCATCATCTTTGTATTTTTCATTTGGAAGGTAGCTGCTTTTCTCTTCCTGAGTATGTCTGTTCAGCTTAGTATACAAAGTACAATCCAGCTCAAATACAGCTTCTGGCAAAATCAGGCTTTCTGTTACAGACAGACGGGCAATGACGAGATAAATACTCAAGCACATACTTTAGAGCAGTGGTTTTCACCCTTTTTTACGCTAAGTACCCTTTAGCGACAAGAAGTTCTAACCAAGTTACCCCCAAGAGCAGGGGTCGGCAATTATTTTTTCCATGGGGCCAAATGAGAAACTAAAAATATTGTAGAGGACCGGGCCAAAAGGCTGAACTCAATTCTGCATAATATAATTTACCTTTGCCTTTTAAAAAGCAGTAAACAGCATTGTTGTGACAAGCTGGTACGAGTATATGTTATAGTTAAACAATGAAAAAGTGAGATTGCCTTACAAAAAAAATGTCATTTATTAAATAAACCACATTTTGTGTGTCCAGTGAGGTCTCTCACACCATATTGGGATGCCCCAGAGGCATGATGCCTGTAACTCAGCCCTTGATTCCTTCACACTCCAAAGGGCTGGGTTACATGGGTTTTGGTCTGCTTTAAAACATCATGACCAAATCAGGTTAGGATGGAATAACCCCCCTCCTTTTACATTATTAAAGTAACGCCAAGATGCTCACACGTTTTACTCAGTAGCAATGTGAAGAATTGTGGATTCCCTCACATAAAGCAGAACAAAACCCAGAGCGGCCAATGGGTTTCTGCACTCTTTACTCTCCTCTTCTGCCTTGTGTAGCGCGGCAGCTGTCTACATGACCACTAGAAGACAATTACGTTTGGTGACTGCTCGGTGAACCTGATTGGCTGCTCTTGATCACAGGAACACACGAAACAAGGTCAAGGTTAAAGTAGCACTATCACGAAAAAATGGACCAATGATAAAAATCCATATAAATATATGCTGTATGGTGGGGAGACACTAAACCTGCCACCCCTGGAATGTATTCCTCCCATGAGAAAACTACAAGCTTGGCGGGAGTTTTATTCAGTTCGGGTTTACGAGTGACCCCCCTCCTCTCATTAGCCAACGTGTTTCCATAGATTTTTAATATTACACAATTTTGTGATAGTGCTTATTTAATGGTGGCGCCATCCGGCATCTTTCTGGATGTCGCTGCTGTGGCGACATCGGCATCTTCAGTTCCCAGTTGCTGCCCCCCTGTGTCGGCTTAGCTGTCTGTTAGGCACACGGCTTTGAAGAGCTGTGCTGTCACTATTAGTCAAGTCTTGCAGGATTTTGGGTGACCCCCCCCCCCCATTATGTTGAAAATGAACGTGGGACTGCTTTAAAGAGGTGCACACAGGAATTTCACTTTCCCTTGTGGTGGTCCTCTCGGGGTTTATCCCGAATTGTGTATCCCCCAGCTCTCCCAATGTATTTACCTTCCTGTGATATCCACGGCCGCAACTCGAAATTGTGCATGCTGAACTTGGGCTCAATCAGCGGCTAAGAAGCTGAGCCAAAGAGGCTCATGTGCACTGCTGGCAACATCCCCTTCTCAGCTTCTAGCTATGGCGCGGGGGACCTGTCAAGTCTGTAAAAAGCCCTGAGCTGAGGCAGGACAGGGGGTTTACAAAATGTCTGTCCACAGGCGTTTCCAGGCTTGCTCATCTTGGTAGGCAGTGACACCGGAAGCGATCTGGTCTTCATTTATTTAGACTACTTTTTGAATGTATGCACAAATGCTTGGATAAGGGGGGGGGGGGGGGGAAGTGGGTGGCACCAATGTGACAATATATACTATTGTGGTGCACTGCCCACAATTCATAAAAATCCTTGCCAGGGGTTGCCTCTAAAAACCCCTATAACTGGGCCCACAGAGACTAACAATTGCACTCACCACATCACTAAAGTCAAAGAATTTAATTGTAGCCATTTAAAACCAATTAAAACCATATGCTATGCCATTAGCGTTATTCACCTCCAGGGGGTGCTGTCTAATACAATACATATAAGATTGATTTTTTTTTTTTATATGGCATATCTCCGTGCAAATCATTATATAATTAAAAGTGCTAATGTTTTATAAAGTGCATCCACTTCCAACAGAACATGTGCAAAGATAATGACCCAATACAGGAATAAAGTGCAGTAAGGGCAACACACAGAACAATATAATACTATCCACTATTCTTACATATCCATAAAGTGCTGGCAGCGCCCCCCCCCCGCAGCAAACCTACGCGTTTCGAGACCTCCAGGTCTTTTTTTTTTTTCAAGGCAAGGTGTCTCTGTGGGCCCAGTTATAGGGGTTTTTAGTGGTAACCCCTGGCAAGGATACTTTTTTGAATGTGCTACCTATGGGTGAATGACTGTCACACAGGTGTGTGGTAGCCTTACTTTTTTTTTTGTTTTATTTAGGAATCCTCATTTGCTGCTGTCGGAAAAAGCTTTGCGTCTAGCCTATCGCCATGCCAAGACGGAGAGGGGCCTTTTTAATTGCTTTTTACTTGGAACTTTCTCGGTTGATGATGGTAAGTTTATTTACGTCTCATCTGAATAAGGTTGCTATTGTCCCTCAAATTTAAAAATTAGATTTGGTTTTGAATCAATGCTGATTGTAAGCTTTTGTAAAACTAACGCCAGGATTTTCACTATCCTGGTTTTTGCTGTGCAATGCCCTGCTGTGTGAACCCACCAGGCCCACTTTCCGCGCTGTTCACACACTCCACTCGCCTTTCTGCCATTCCCACGGGTCATCCAGCCAGTGCTTTGATGTGCATTCCACAGCATAAAGCTATTGCTTCAGCATAGGTTGCGTCAGTGGCTGTATCCCTCTGAATGTCCTTATCTGAAAGGCTGTGCACAGGAGCACACAGCATCGGGATGCCCCAGGGGCACTTAGTTGGCCGGCACTTGAGGGTCAGCCTTGGCATTGATCTGTCTGCTTTAATTCAACACAGAAGACGTATTGCAGTTGGTATGATCTTGCATCGATAAGAATTGATTAGGATGGCTAAATACATGTGTTGCTCATTTATATATTGCTTTTTTTCTTCCATCAGATGAAGAGGGCGTCACTCTGACAATCGATCGGTTTGATCCTGGTCGGGCAAAAGCTGGAAGTACAGGAAAAGTTCCCTCTGCTCTTTTGCCCGGAGATGTTGTCATCCCCTGTGTGGTCTCTGTTAGAGAGGCATCCGGAAATCTCACTCTGCACAGCTCGGAGGAGTTTGCCTCATCTTTTAAAGTAGGTTGCACTTTGGCTGTTTATAAAATGTTCTTGTGGTGCCTGTCCTAGGATTACCTGCAAAAAGCAGGAGGGGTTTTAACTTGGTCAGAGGTGACTTTTGTCTCATGAGGGATAATGGGTAAAACCATGCAAGCACCACCCCGCGGTTATGATTTGCCTGGCCTATTCCTGCTGTATTATTGTGGACCTCAATCCAATAACCCCCCCCTCAGAACTTGCAAAGATTGAGCCCAAATTGTTGAACACCCTTGTCCCTCTTTGACCATGTTCTACTTATCTGCTGTCTCTGCTGCTGTGTTTCTTTATAATCCTTGTGTGTCTGTGAACTTAAGGTGGGAGTGATTTTTTTTTTTTTTTTTTTTTCTGGCCTTGAGTAAAAAGTACTGACTACAGATCCTAGAATGCTTCCATTATAACAGGTGAACTCATTAGCAGCTTTGGCTAAGTCACACAGCAGTAATGCCTCCATCTGAGCGCTGCCAGTCACCCTTTAGCTATTGGAACACAATGGTATCTCCCTCTATCTGAATAAGGGGCAGAAGGGGTTAAATCTTTCGCCTCTGCCTTAGCCAGATCAGATGATTAGCCAAAGTGTGGAGGTTTCTGATTTTTACTTTTTTGTACTTATTTTTTTTTATTGAGTTTTGCAAATAATACACTATTGCAGGAGAAAGTAAAAGAATACAAATACCATAAAAATACAGATATAAAGGCATACACTGAAACCCCAGGAGAAGGGGGACAGCATAAGGGTAGTTAGAGTAAAAATCAAAGAGAGAGAAACAGAAGGCGCAAAGAGAAGGAAAGCAGAAAGAGAAAAGACAAAGATGCTAAATAAATGAGGCCCCACGCCCCCCACAGCACAACACCCCCACCCGCCCGCTCAACATCAACCAGTCCTCTCCAACAAAGCCAGAACCCCCAGGGATCTCTTAGAGACTTCCCACACCGTCCAGGTTCTAGAGTGTTTCTCAGCGCCCCCCTCAACCCCGTCCAGTGCCAATTCCTCTATCCTCTTAATATTCTCTACTTCCCCCATACCATTCCATCAGAGAGGGTGTAATATTAGAGTGCCAATGGCGGGGTATCGCCAACCAGGCTGCAGTAAGCATATGCCTTAACAATCCCTTTCCCCCCTGCCGCCACTGACCCAAGGGACTATTGACAAGAGGGTCACCTGTGGGGAATTGGGAATCCTTTCAAGTGTCATAGCTTCGAAAATTTTCAAGACACCCTCCCAAAAGGTTCTTATTGCTGGGCACTCCCACCAAACATGTGTCAGGGTCCCTTGGGCTTTATTACATCTCCAGCAATCCCCGGTCTCAGATCCCCCAAACTTCACCAGTTCCGCCGGGCATTTGTACCATCTGGCCAGGATCTTGTAGTTCCTCTCCTGGGCTCTACATGTAACCGAGAATTTATGCTTTAAAGCAAAAGACTTTTCCCACTCCTCTTTCTCAAACTTCTGACCCAATTCCTCTTCCCATCTCCTGCAAAATTGAGGGAGCTCCTCCTCCCTACCCCCGCCCTGGTAGATCTTGTACAAGGTCGAGAAAACATGTGTTGGAGGGGCCTGAGCCTTGAGGAACATTTCCAGAGATGTCAAGGGCCTGGAGAGTATTAACCTGGGAGCATGAGATTTAATAAAGACATTCAGCTGGGCATATAAGAACCAGGAGAGCTTATCTTCCCCTCCCTGCTCCTGGAGATCCGATAGGGATGGCAGGCCAGAGCCGGAGACTACGCCCCCCCCCAGTCTTGTGTCTTGGGTCGTATCCCATATGAGGAATGTTTTAACGCCTAGCCCCGGGGGGAACGCTGGGTTGTCAAGAGTGGGGTGAGGGGTCTGTGTGATAGGCCTCTCCGGTGCAAGGACCTATCCCAGAGGGTCAACAGAGGACGCACTAAATACGGGAGATCCTGTCTCTTCGGGTGGCATACAGGATCCACCCAAGACAAGGCTGTCTGATTGGAGAGATATTGTTTTACAAAGTGACCCATCGTTTGCTCCTTGTGATGGAACCAGTCTACAAGCCTCACCAAGACTGCTGCCGCATGGTATGACTTCAGGTTGGGGACTCCCAGTCCTCCCTCACTTTTGGGTCTGCATAATGTCCCCCTTCCGACCCTAGGTTTCTTACTGTCCCATACAAAATTAAAAAAGGCTACCTGTAACTGCCTAAAAAAAACCCGTTCCGGCAACAACGGAAGGGTTTGGAAAACTTATAGGAATCGGGGTAACGTCCATTTTTAAAATATTAATTCTCCCCAACCAGGAATATTGTTTTTTACTGTAGGACCTCAGATTGATTGTTGTACTGTTCAGGAGTGGGACATAATTCAGTTTATAGAGCTTCCCAAGGTCTGTGGATAAATCCACCCCCAAATATTTTATTGATTCCCCTTGTCATTTAAACGGGAAATTCGCCTGCAATAGCTTCTGTGCTTGCTCTTCCAGGGAGACGTTTTAGGATCTCCGTTTTTTTACTTGGCCTACTAAAACAATAGAACTCCGTAATGATAGAGGGCAGGGAGGTTTGCGGGGAGGTTATATACAAAAGATAGTTGTCAGCAAAGAGAGTGAGTTTGTATACACACACCCACACGAAACCCCTTTAATAGAAGGATTGGCTCTCAAAGTTTTAGCTAGGTGCTCCATGACTAGGACATAGAGTGGGGGGACAGGGGGCATTCCTGATGTTGAATGAACCAGAGAGAGTGCCGTTAATTTTCACCTTAGCGGTGGGGTCGTGATAAAATGCCATGATTCTATCCAGCATGACTGGTCCTATTCCTGTCTGGGACAGCCTAGCTCTCAAAAACCCCCCAATGCACTCTATCAAAGACCTTCTCCGCATCCCACGTTTTTGGGCATAGGGCATCAGGGAGACTGTCTTGATGACATTATCCCTAGCCTCCCTTCCCGAGACAAACCCAACCTGCTAGTTGTGTATTAGCGAAGGGAGCAAAGGCTGGATCCTATTCGCAATGATCTTGGCGTACAATTTGACATCCACATTGATCGAGACTGGCCTATAGCTGCCCGGCAGGGTGACGTCCTTACCAGGTTTCAGGATAATCGCAATGTGGGCTTCCAAGGTTTGTCTCGGGAAGGGACAATGGTCGGACACTGAATTAAATACCTTCTACAGGAAGGGGGCGATCGGGGTCCCAGCGTCTTATAAAACCTGGGGGTAAATCCGTCTGGCCCCGGACTTTTCCCAACAGGGGTCACTCCTATAGCTCCAGCCGCCTCCTCCTTCCTAACAGGATCCTCCAGGGACTCGCACTCCTCCGGTGGGATAACTGGTAGGGCTGTCTCCGCTATGTAACTATCAAGTGTACCTGCTGGGCCCCGTTGTGCTCCCTGGGTGGCAGCACTGTCGATGTTGTAGAGGCTGGAGTAAAAAGTTTGAAACTCTTCCGCTATTTGGGGACTCTTATGTACCTCCTTCTCCCCCAGCAGTTTTAATACTGGATATAAAAGTACAGCCTTGTCTTGGGTGGAGGGACCGAGCCCATAACCTACCGCACTTATTGGAGTGTTTGTATAGGCGTGCCCTACACATGTCTCTGAATCTGAGGTAGCATTGATCATACAGCCCCCTCAACTTCTGTCTGGCTTCTAGCAGTTCTTGTAATCCCTTAGGAGACGAGAGGGCCTTGTGTGCTTCCCCCAGTGCATGTATGCATACTAGTGTGTCTTTGATCTGTTGCCCCCTCTCCCTCTTGAGTCTAGATACAGATTGCTCACATTAAAAATCATCCTACCTGCATCTACTGCATGTTATGAGCCTTTAAACATCCAAGATTGCAGCTCATGTAACATCAGGCAGCCTGCAAACAGGAAGTGCCTTCTGACTGTGCTGCTCTGCATTCTGGGATTGCTGACCTTTTCCTGACCCCATTTTTGCTCTGTCTGAGCAAAGCGCAGCTTTAACCCCCCTCCCTGTACCTTATCCCACTCTCCTCTCCTCCAGTATGTGTGAAGCTTCTGAGCCAAGATGGCGGCGCCCGTATCCTAAAGTCCTGAACAGCGTTGCAGCCCAGTGGGGGAAAGAATAAGTAAGTGACTAAAAACTTAAAATATATTAACTTTAGATGTTGGGGAATCGTTTAAAGTGGATCAACACCCACGGGTGATCGGCCCGGGAATCTATAAGATTCCCGGGCCGATCACCTCCCTCCCCGCGGGACATCCGAGATCGGGATGTCCCGCGGGGTGAAACCCCCCCCAAACTCCTTACCTTATCTTCGGCGGCGGCCGGCCGGCGCCGCCTCCCTCGCGCCCCTCTAGACGTGCGCGCGCCGGCCATTCACAGACGGGCCCGTCAAGAGCGCGTCAAGAGGGAGGCGGCGGCGGAGGAGCCGCTTGTCCGCGGCTTGTCCGTCGGCGCGGGGAGAGGTGAGTTGTTCGGGGGGGTTTCACACAGCGGGGCACCCCGATCGGGGTGCCCCACCGAAGTGGACCAAGACCCAGGATAGTCAAAATCCTGGGTGTTGGTCCACTTTAAGGGTTTGGGCTTTTCAATAAATCACGGTGAAGGTCCTGTTTAATTCACCAGTTGATGTACATTGCTAAGGTGAAAACATTGTTGCTAGGGCAAACTGTTTTCTTTTATAACCTAGAATTGCAAACAAAAGAAAATAATAAGATACGCTTAGCACATTGATTACAGTATTTTGGCATACAATAGAAACTTTTGGAAGTGGAATTACCCTTTAAATTGCACTAAGAAACAAATGAAGAGAATATCTAGCAATCTGTATATAAAGGAAATACTTATATATAGACACTTATTTAGATTTTAGGTAAATCTTATGCTATCTTGCTCTGATTTGGGATGCCCTACTGTATGAAACTCCCAGGACTGCTCAAAAATGGCAGCTTTGAGATCAGCCAATCTGCAATTTCAATTTGCCGTGTTGCTGTGGCTATGTCGGCAACTAAAAAGCCATGTGTGTATTATGTAAATATCAGAGCCAGCCGCATCCCCTTTAGTACTCTGGTGGGCGACGTGAGGTTTTAGAGGGTTTTGGTAAGCTTTAACCCTTCTAGTGCCAGGTAAGCGAGATTTAAACATCCACAGGAAAAAAAAGGTATAAAAGTTATAAATCCGGTATTTCTTTTCACCCGGGACATTTTCTGGTTTCAGGAGAGGGCCCGGAATAGACCCCCCCCCCCCCCGCCCGCTACGGCTGCTGCTAACTTTGTCATCCCACTCCCGGCCCAAGACGCTCTGTAGCGCCGGGTGATTGCAGGTGAGAAGGTTGGAGGGGCGAGAGGCTGTGATGCCTTGACCCTCCAGCCCCCCCCCCTCCAATCACCTGGCAGCTGTCATTGGAGCTTCGGGGGACAGCGGAGGTGAGTAAAGTCAACCCTTTGTGAACTGGTGAAGGATCTAAGAGATCCCTATACCAGTTCACTAGGCTCTAGTGCTGCCAACTTGCCTGTGGCTAGCGGGTGACTTGCCATTAACCCCAGGCCAATCGCGGGTTTCCTTTCCCGGCGCTGGCTTGTAATGAAGGTTGAGTTTAGGAGTGTTCTGTTAGGTTATCTGCAAGGGGCTCCAGCATTCTGGATGCCCACCCCTCACGAGGTTATTGTAAAGCACAGACAGCCAGACCAATACCCGTTAAAGTAAAAACGGGTGTTGGTCCGGTTTAAGAAATATTTAAGGTACCAAGCTGGTCTAGTACTATTTTTAAAGACCTACCTTTTTTGGCACACAAAAATATACACTTTCAAAAATGTATAAAAATGTATAGTATAACTCTCCTTCTTGATTACCTCAGCAGTTAAATGTGATGCAGATCAGTGGCATCCCTACAAGCTGCCACCGCCGGCCCATCGGGTTGCTGGGATGCAGGGCAGTGGTAGTAGGAATGCCCTCGCTCTGCAGTTCACTCTGCTCTGTTTATCATTTGACATCCGGGGAACACAGAAGAAGGCAAGTATGTAGCCCCCGACTCAGGCTTTCTCTAGATATACTTCATGTAGGGCATCCCAGATTGAAGTCTGTTTAGGGTCTTGGTCCTCTAATGACTTCAACCCATTGGTTGAAGGGGTTGCAGCAACTAACAGCCATCTTTTAATCATGTATTTTGGTTCCATTTTAACAATTGCTGCAAATCTCTTATGTGCATTTTCTCTTCCTCTGGAATTATGAACTTGTGTCCTGTATATTACAATATATGGCTGTGATCTGCAGTTTGTCTTCTGGAAGAGTTATTTTCCCTTCTATTTCTTGTTTCTTTTCGGCACGTGTACAAAGCTGAACTCTTTTTGTGAATGTCAAGTAGGAGGAAGAAGCGGTAAATTACCGCCGTCTGACTAATTGTACTGTTTTGCAGATGGAAAAAAAAAATTTTTTTTCTTTGTTTTAAGGGTCTGCAGAGCCATCTCCACTGCAAAGAAACCTTGGATCTCTCCAAAATGCTCGCTGTGAGAGCTCATATCACTTACTCGGAGAACATGGACAATCTTCACTTTGATCTTCGCTGGGCGGCTGTCACTATAGCAAATACATTTGAAAGCGCTTCAATAAAGCCTGTCCCAATTATACCCACTGCCCTGGCCAGGAACCTGAACAGTCACCATAATATTGCCCAGCTTCAAGGAACCCACAAATGGGGGTAAGCTGCTTATTTGGAGTGTGTTTTAATATTACAAAAAATGTAAATAATACTAGTGCCTTTGTGCAAATGCTTATCTTCTGGCGCATGTACCAAAGTGGTTCTTTAAAGTACCTCTCGTACTGAAATCAACATTCAGTGCACCTACAACAGAGAATAAAGGCAAGCAAACCTCTAAAGGGAGATAAATGTAGTTACCCACTAGTAAGATCAGTATAGGCTTAAAATGTCTTGCTGCACCTAGCAAGTCTACATAGCCACCCCCCCCCCCTTTCCTTTATTGCCCTTTCTCGGCGCAAAATAACTATGCAGATGTTTGAAATTTTAGGTAAGCTTTAATATTACAACTTTAGTTGTATCACTTTATTTAAAAACAGAAAAAAAAAACACAGGATAGGTGTGACTGTTATTAAATAAGAAAATGACACCCTAAAAAAAAATACATCTGGATTTTGCACCTGTGCTATCCATATAAATAGCCCTCCCTTTTTATTTTTTGTGAAAAATTAATAGAGGTGCGATATCAAAATGCACACAACCTTTTTATTGCTAGTATGTCACCCCCCCCCCCCCCACTTCACGATTATTCATGACACCTGGGAATCCGGCCTGTAGAGGCGATCTTGCAGAGATGACATGGAAAAAGGAGCCCCTCCTGGTCCATAAGTACTGGGTTCCTCCCACTATTCCTCAGTCTTTTCGTCTCTGCAGTCGGCGAAGCATTCAGAAGATGACTCTCCTTCAAGCTGCAGGTAGCCGGGTTTGCTCCCGGCCCTTTTTTTTTTCTCTTTAAACCTGTTTGGTTATATTGTATGCCTCCCAGCCCTGGCTGTGTGGTTCAGGCAAAGGTAGATACATACACCTTCTGGTGTATACAGGAGTATTACTCCTCCGTGAGACCCAAATGTGGGTAGGCAGTGTCCGGGTTGGTGTTCCCGGCATGGGATGCCCCTGTCCCTTTATAATCCCCTTGTGCCTTATGGGTGCATTTCTATCCTCTCCCCTTTAGTTCTCCTTTACCCTGCTGGGGTAAAAAGGAGGGGGGGGGGGCGTTATCTGGGCTTATTTGTCACCATGCACACAAATAATAATTAAAAAAAAAAGATATATAAAATAAATCTTTATTACATATATATTATTATGTATGTTTACTATACTATTTAATAGGAAATGTTTTATCTAGATTTTCCTATCTCTGTCTAGGCAGCATTCTTTTTTGCTTACCTGGTAAAGCTCTTTGTCTGGCTGTGTTCAGATTTGAATTTCCCTCCATTCTTGGTCATGTGATTCTGGAGGTGGGCGGGACTTAGGCACACAGCATCATTTCATTCTAAGAGCACCTATGCTCTGTTTATCTGCCTGGCTCTTGCTGTTTCCCTATGGTCTTCCCTCATGGTGCAAGCTGATTTTCTGGTGCTGTGAATTTTCTGCCATTTTTTTTTTTTTTTCTTTCATGCTTTGTCATTTATTGTATTGTGTGCATCGGTGACTGTTTGTAGGTGGAAACTCTTTATTTTAAAAGGGGTTTCTCCTGGTCTTTAGCCCTTAAAGCCTTATTTGGGGGTCCATTTGTGTTAATATCCTCCCACTTGGGACTATTTAAAGGGGCATCCCGGGTAGCAATTGCGTAAATCCCATATATACTTGGCGACTATAATCAATTATAGTATAATACTAAACACCATATGGAGGCATCTCAGGACAACGGGCATGCAGTTCCATCTGCACAGACTTGGCAATGTTTTGGATGTGGGGTATCCCTGTTGGGGATAACGCAATTCTTTATGCAGCAAACTGGGGCCCAGGCTTCGGCGTCTGCGGCTTCTGCCTTATCTCCTACTCCGCCATGTCTTGTCCGTACCCCCAGTGATATTGTCATGGGTGGTGAGTTGCATTCTGATTTAGGTGCCAGATTGGCTCATCTTGAAAAATTATGTCTAGCTCTGTGGCCAAGAAGGCCTCCGCTAAAAGGAAACATTGACTCAGGCCGTTCCGGTAAGTGAGTCGGATAATTGTGAAATGCTTTATTGGTCTGAACCTTCTCAGTTAGGAGAATTATATGAGGAATCGGATGTTTCTGATGAACAGCAATTTGTTGGTACTGTGATTGAGCAGGGTGAAGCTAGTGTTGTGGATACCCCAAAGGCTCTTGCTCAGTTATTTGAGGTTTTGGTTATCACTCCTCCTGAAGTAGTCCCTCCTCAAAAAGGGGAATTCTATGGAGTCTCTAAACCTCGTTTAGAATTTCCAAATCAAAAGCATTTTGATTAAATTATTCTTAAAGAATGGGAGAAGCCTGCGCGGCTTCCTGGCATTCCCTTGGGCTGGGACAAGAAATATCCCTTCCCAGCTGATACTGTTAAGCATTGGTCATCACCACCTGTGCCCACCGCTCTGGGCATGTGTACACTCACAGCACGGATGGGTTAAATGCGGAGGACAAATTCCTATGTGTGCGCAAGAGACTGGATTTTTAAAAGATACTCTGCTCATGGGTAGATGCCCCTGTGCTTAATTTATCCAATTCTTCTGTGTTGCATTCTCCTGACTCCACTACACTTAACGATTGAGAGGATAAGCGTATTGATCAAATGGCGTGCCACGCTTTTTCCAGTGTGGGCTCGGCCTTGCTGCCTGTTGGTGCTTCAGCGCTCATGACGGTGGCTATTAGGTCTGTTGTGAGAGACCTAATGAATTACTCAGGGCTTGATCCGGCCTCTGAGTATGCCGCTCTTAAGCGACATGAGATGTTTGCATCTTTTGTACTTTCTGCCTTAGATGATACTCTGCTCATGTGCAGCAGAGCCTCTGCCTTGTTAGTCGCCATCCGGCGGTCAGTATAGTTGCGGCAGAGGGCAGCTGATATTGTAGCCAAGAAATCGTTTACAGCGCTCCCTTTTGTGGGATTGCGCCTCTTTGGAGAAAAATTGGATTCTGTCACTAAAGGAGGTAAATTACCTCAGCGTAAGAAACAACGTCGTTCCTTTCATGGAGTGGCCTCTTTTAACCTTTCCTTTCGGGGGTCTAGATCCAGTAGAGGATCGGCCTTTTCAGCCCCTAGAGGGAATACATGGAATAGAGGAAAGGGATGTGGCCGCCCAAGTCAAACTTGGGGGTCCAAAACCAAATCTGCCACTAAGCCTGCTCAACAATGAGGGGACGCCCTCACCCTTACGGGTGGGGGGGGGCGGCTGCGGTTCTTCTTCCAGGTCTGTGTTCAGGAGGTATCAGACAATTAGGTTCTGGAAGTTGTCTCTTCCGGTTACAAACTGGAATTCGAGTCCCGGCCTCCTCCCAGATTTTTCATGTCCCGGATGCCGTCAGATCCGGCAATTGCGCAGGGACTGCGGGCAGCAGTAGCGAATCTGTTAAACATGGCTGTCATCTGCCTAGTGCCTCCAGCGGAAAGGGGTTTGGGGCTTTACTCCAACCTATTCACGGTACCCATTCACGGTACCCAAACAGGACGGCTCTGTTCGGCCTATTCTAGACCTAAGGAGACTCAATCAATTTATCCGTTTGAGAAAATTCCGCATGGAGTCTCTGCGATCAACGATCGATGCTCTCCGTCAGGGGGACTTCATGACATCCATAGACCTCAAGGATGCTTATTTGCACATTCCTATTTTTCCGGGTCACCAGAGATTTCTCAGGTTCTCGATAGAAGACCAGCATTATCAATTTGTGGCCCTGCCATTCGGCCTTACCTCGGCCCCAAGAGTCTTTACCAAGATGCTGGCAGGAGTGATGGCTATATTCAGGGTCCAGGGCATCCACATTGTGCCTTTTCTGGACGATCTTCTTATCGCGGCCTCCTCCCTCAAACAATCCGAGTTGGACACCAGGACGGTGGTCTCTACGCTAGAGAGGTTCGGATGGGTAATAAGTTACCCCAAATCCTCTCTGTCTGTCCAGGGAAATTCCCTTCCTGGGCCTGATTCTGGATACATTTCAGTCCAAGGTTTTTCTTTCTCAGTCCAAAATGGTTCTGATTCAGGACTTGATTCGTCTATTCTTGTCCAACCCTCGTCAGTCTATCCGTCTAGGGATGAGACTAGTGGGATTGATGGTAGCTGCATTCGAGGCAGTCCTGTCTGCCCAGTTTCACATAAGGACGCTTCAGCTCTTCCTCTTGGCAAAGTGGGACAGGTGCCCACTATCAATGAATCGGACTTGTCTATTGTCTCCCCACGTTTTGCAGTCTCTTCAGTGGTGGTTAATATCGCACAACCTCCAGAAGGGCAAGTCCTTTCTGACTCTGCGTTGGGAACTGGTTACCACGGATGCCAGCCTGGTGGGCCGGGGGGGGGCTTCCTGAATAAGCATCAGTTCCAAGGATTGTGGGGGCCTCAGGAGGCTCATTCTCCAATCAATGTATTAGAGCTTCGGCCTATATGTCTTGTTCTACTTCGACTGACCCATTTCTTACAGGGTCTGCCAGTTCAGATTCGGTCAGACAACCGAACAGCTGTTGCATACATCAATCACCAGGGAGGGACTGGTTGGGGTGCCCTCCGGGAAGTCTCTCTGATCCTTCAGGGGGCAGAGATCAATGTTCCTTGCATATCAACAGTTTACATTCCGGGGATAGAGAATGTGGAGGCAGACTCCCTGAGCAGGGGATGTTCTCGCCAGGGAGAATGGTCTCTCAATCCAAGGGTCTTTCAGTTCCTCTGTCACACGTGGGGACTCCACGGTTGGACCTGTTTGCTTCTCGCCACAATCACAAGCTGCCAGCTTTTGTGTCTCTATCCCAGGATCCTCTGGCAGTGGCAGCGGATGCCATGTCTCTGGCCTGGAAGGATCTGGGGTTGCTAGATCTGTTTCCCCCATTCTCCATGATCAGCAAGGTGGTGCGCAAGTTAGCACTGGAGGAGGCACCAGCAATACTGGTGGCGCCAAGGTGGCCAGGACGTCTGTGGTACGCAGACGTCGTAAGGCTGGCAGTGAATCGTTTCCATCTGCCTCTTCTTCCAGTTCTCATCACTCAGGGTCAACTGTTACCCCAATTTACAAACGCTGGCTTTGAAGGCATGGCTGCTGAAGTCTCCATCTTGAAAGAAGGTCTTTCTGATGCGGTTATTCAGACTCTTATTAGAGCTAGGAAGAAGTCTTCCTCTGTCATTTATTACAGGACTTGGAGGTCCTATATTGATTGGTGTGAATCCAGAGCTTTGCCCTGTAGAGTATTTTCTATTCCTAGAATTCTGGAGGAGGTCTGGATATGGTATTCCAAATTAGTACTTTGAAAGAAAATAGCCAAGGCTGAGACTTGCCCTTTCAAAAGGTCATTTGCTCTTCATCCTTTGGTTAAGACCTTTTTCCAAGGAGTCGCGCATGTGCGGCCTCCCAGAAAGCCTATACTTCCTGTTTGGGACCTTAACCTGGTGCTTTCAGCTATGCACGCTGCTCCCTTTTGAGCCTTTGCAGGATATTCCTCTTCCTATTCTTACTCAGGTTGCCTTTTTGGTTGCTATTACTTCTGTCTGCCGAGTTTCTGAACTGGCGGCTTTGTCTATTCTAGCCCCTTATTTTGAAAGGCTTTAAGATAAGGTTGTTTTCCTTTTTAAACCGGATTTCCTTCCTAAGGTGGTGTCTGCTTTCCACCTAAACCAGGATATAGTTCTTCCTTCCTTGTGTCCTAAACCTAGTAACGACAAGGAAAGGGTCTTACATTCTTTGGATGTAGTTCGTTGTGTTATTAGTATTATTTAGTTACTACTTCGGCCTTCCGCAAGACGGATGCCTTTTTTGTTGTGCCTTCTGGGCCCAAGAAGGGTTTTGCTCCTGCCAAATCTTCCCTTAGTAAGTAGATACGTCAGGCCATCATTGGGGCCTATATGGCTATGGGGAAGGTTCCCCCTTTTTGTGTCACCGCTCATTCTACTCGTGCTATTGGTGCCTCTTGGGCTTTTCAGCACCAGGCTTCTGTTGCACAAGTTTGCAAGGCTGCGACTTGGTCTTCTGTGCATACTTTTTCTAAGTTTTACAAGGTTGATGTGCGGGCCTCAGCGGATGCTGTTTTTGGCCGCAAAGTTCTGCAAGCTGCAGTCATTTAAGTTATGCATTATTCCTTTGGGATCCCCACCCATTATAGACACTGCTATTGGATGTCCCAAGTGTCATGAATATTTGGAAGTGGGGTGTGTGACACACTAGGAATAATACCATTTTGTGAGTACTCACCTGTAAAATGGTTATTACGAGTATGTCACACACCCCACTGCCCTTTTTTGTTCTAAGGGATCCTTTATATGGTAATTATTATTTTCAAGTAATTCTACAATTGTTGAATATAATTTGCTCTTCCTGGTTCTTCAGTGCTTTTTAAAAAGACTGAGGAATAGTGGGAGGAACCCAGTACTTATGGACCAGGAGGGGCTCCTTTTTCCATGTCATCTCTGCAAGATCGCCCTCTACAGGCCGGGTTCCCAAGTGTCATGAATATCGGGAAGTGGGGGGTGTGACATACTCGTAATAACCATTTTACAGGTGGGTATCTCACAAAATGTGTTTTTTTTTTTTTATTTGTTTTTTTTTTCTTAAAGGCTGATTATTCCGGTTTAAGATTTTTCAGGCAAAAGGTAAAAAAAAAAAAAATTAAACAAACTGCATCTCGCCTTACCAAGTGGTCCTCCACCGCTGAGCCTCCTCTCGGCTCTGTGCCCTGAATGAAGACATACACTTCCTTATCTGCCCCCTCCAGCACCACCCTGCCGATGTAGGCCAACAATACTAGAAAAAACATCTTTGTCCTGGCTCCCCCGGTGATGTGATCACTGGCTGCGTCCCCAGCATCTCTGGGCTGGCCATTCAGATACGCAGGGGGCGGAAGCATGCTCCAATCTAAAGGTAACTGCGAATGTGTCTAAACGGTGCTGTATTGACGATTATTAATGTTCGCCATACGGCGCTGATTAGATGAGGGCCTGTGCTCTTTTGGATCGGCGGGTAGGTAAGATTTACTGGGGATGGGGGGGGGGGGTTCACACATCGCAAATTCAGGATGCCCCCAGGGCAAGAAAGACCTGGGTTACTAAAAATCCCTGGTATTCTATTTTAAAGGAGCACTATCACGGAATTGTATAATATTATACAATATATTGTATAATATTAAAACATATAAACACATCGTCATATGAGAGGGGTCACTTATACACCCGACCTGAATAAAACTCCCGGCAAGCTTGTGGTTTATTCTCTCATGGTAGGAATAAAGCCAGAGATGACCGGTTTAGTCTCAGGGTTGACAGAACCTGTCGCCCTGGATATCTTTTTCTTCCCATTAAGAGAGAAAAACATGGCTGGCAGAATATTTTTTGATGCCGGGTGTATAAGTGACCCCTCCTCCCACTATCCAACATTTATATGGATTTGCACCATTTTTTGCAATAGTGCTCCTTTAAGCCCCACCACATGGCACATAGTGAGATGTGATTTGGCTTTCTAGGACGTCCTGTGACCTGCATTAATTGGACACTGATCTTTAGTATGACTACACGCCTCCTGCTTGCCTTAGAGCTGAATATCGCAGAGTAAGTGGGTGGCTTTACTTTCCCCTTTTAATAGTTTTCCATCTCATCTGTAGATATTTGACCATGGATCAAACTCGAAAATTGCTCCTCATTCTGGAATCTGAACCGAAGGCTTATTCACTCCCACTTGTTGGAATGTAAGTTTGTGTGATTATAACTAGTGTGTAATAAATTTTGTTTTTAAATATAGCTAAGGGTAATAAAATAAAATGGTTCCTAACTCTTTATTGGATGGTTATCTGCGAGGCAATAGTTCCAAACTGTTGGGCTCTAAGTAAAGAATGGGGGAGCAGAGGAAATGACTGCTGGTTTATTGCCCTGGCAGGAGGTGAAAGCTGGAACAGGTAGTGGCGGGATCCCGCAGCGAGTGGTGCATAGTTGCCTGTAATACTGAAATAAATACTCAATAATTCTATTAGTGTAATCGTCCTGCCCAATAGTTAGAGAGATTCTGCAGATTTTTCTGGATCGGTGTCAACACTAACACTTTTATTTGATGGCCTGATATGGTGCCAGTTTATTCCAAGATTAATAACATTCGGGTTATGTCCAGTAGAGGGCGACCTGCAGAGATGACTAGAAAAAAAAGGAGCCCCTCCCGGTCCATAAATACCTGGGACCTCCCACACATTACCCAGTTATTGTCTTTGCAGGACGGCGAGCAAGTCAGAAGATGGCTGTCTCTTTCCTTGCAGGTAAGCCGGCTCCACACCCGGCCATTTGTTGTCCCTATTTCTGCCCGGTCCGGGCGAGGGTAGGGTACACCTTAGCAGGTGTACTACTAGGAGCCATGCTCCTCCGTGAGACCCCATTAAAGGGGGTAGGCGGCTACCAGGTTGGTGATCCTGGTTTGGGATGCCCTTTCCGTTTTTTATCCTTCGCTACTCTGGGTAGTTTGGGACCCCCCTTCTGTTTCTCCCTGCTCCCGCAACTGTAGGGGGGGGGCCTGTTCCTTCTCCCTTAGTGTACTTGAGTGCTTTGTTTGTTTCTCTGCTGTGTGTGCATGGTGTCGCCACAGTGCCTCATATTGCGGCCGCGTTTTGGAGCTGGCCGCCTGGGCTGGTTCCGCATTATGGAGAAGAGAGCTTCTCTCCCTCATTCTTGTCAGGGGAGGGGGCGGGGCCAGACACTCGGCACGTTGGCGGCGGCTGCCCCCTGTCTTTGGCGCCCTTTTTTTGCGGCTCCCAGCCATTGGCTGGGAACTGCTGTCTCTGGAGAAGGCCGGGAGGGGGTGGGGCCAAGCGCAGCGCGCGATCCCCGCTGGCCTGCCTTTCTTCTGCCTCTTCCTTCTTCCCTCAGGCTTGTAACATCGCCATTACTGCTGGTCTCAGTCAGTGCCCTGCGGGGTTTAGTCATTTTATTATCTGGTATAGCGGGCCTGGTGTCTTCCTTTAGCGCTGCGGCGGCCATTAACCCTCTGAGTGGTGATGGGTTATATTGCTGCCTTAATAGATGAAGATACATTTTATATGTATATACAGTCATTTTTTGATTTTCCATGTATGATTGCATTGTATATTGGATTGGAGTGTTTGCCTTGCTTACGGGGTTTTTAAAATACTCCCACTAACGGACTTCTTAACCCTTTTGTTGCCAAGCACGTAACACCTACGTGCTACCTTGGCTGGGCCTTAAGTGCCAAGCCCGTAGGTGTTACGTGCTTGACTTTCCCCGCTGCTGGTTTAAAAAATAAAAATAAAAAATACTCACCTGACCCCTTGTTGGATCCGGCCGGGTCTCCTCTTTAATTTGGTGCCATCCGATCCCTTGTGGGGGGTCGGATGGCTCCAGGAGAGCCCCCGGAATAGGCCGCCGCCCCCCCCCCCCCCCACTTTGGCAGCAGAAGCTGCTAACTGTAAAAAAAAAAAATAAAAAAAAAAAGACATTCACTTACCTTTGTGTGCGCTGGCTTCCGCTGTCCCTCCTCTTCACCTGGGGGGCCTCCGATCCCCCCCAGGACTTACCGATCTTTAGGAGAGAGCCCGAGAGGCTCTCTCCCCTTTCATCCTCGATGGCGGCCTCCATCTTGCTGCTAAGCCCCGCCCCCTTGGGGGCGGGGCTTATGACGTCATCCCGGCCCCGATCGATCACCGGCTTCAGCCTCGTCAGCTTCTCAGATGCCGGTGATCGGTGCCCTGGAAGGAGGTGACAGGAGATCCTCTGATCTCCTGCCTCCTCCTTCTCTGGATGCCGATCACCGGCATCTGTCAGCAGAGCGGCGAGGGACAAGAGCTTGCAATCGGAGGTAAGTACAGTAAAAATTTTTTTTTTTTTTAATACTTTTTTTATTAACGTGTGGTGTTTTTTTTCAACATTTAACCCCTTGTGAACTGGTAAGGGGTCCATGAGACCCCTTATACCAGTTCACAAGGCTGGGGGGGTGGCAAGTCACTTGCCCTAGCGGGCGACTTGCCATTAACCCCCGGCACCCCCATTACCTGCCTCCCCAAAGCCCAGGGGGGGGCAGAAGAGCCCGGGCCCACATAGGCTATGTGGGCTCGTAGGCTGCAGGGTGGGGGGGCCACAAAAGCTGGCCCCCCACTCTGTGCCTACAAGCCCCCATAGCTGGTCCCGGGCTGGTTACTTTGGGTAAGGGGGACCCCACGTCATTTTTTTGGGGGGATTTTTAAGGATTTTTAACCCTTAAAAATGGGGTCCGCCTCCCTGGGAGTTGGGGCCCTATGTCATTTTTTTTTAATTAACCCTCTCCTGGGCAGGAAAGGGTGTCTACCTATACATATGTGGTATCGCTGTAACCGGGAGAAATTGGGATTTCACACGCAATAAAATTTTATTGACAAACACATTTTTTTATTACAAAAAAACACTACAAATTGAGAAAAATTTTTTTTTTTCACATATTTCACCCAAAAATATTGAGAATACACCTAAAAAACACAAACAAGACATTTCATGTTAAAACCCAGCTGAAAAAAACAATATATCATTTTCCAGGGAAATCCCTGGAAATCCTTTCAAAAATGACAGTTGAACATGTGTAGCGCAAAATTTTGAAACATCGTCTGGCAACAGGGAGTCGGAAATGCTGCAGGTAGGCTGGCACTTAAAGGGTTAAGGGGCATCCCAGGTAGCTTCATAGCGTAATTTCCACGGGTCATTGCGACTACCATAAAAAATCACCATATGGAGGCTTCCCAGGATACAGGGCTCGGGATCCTTTTGGGGCAACCCCGGCAGTGTGTGGTTTGTGGGGCATCCCTTGCGGGGGATAATGTGATTATTTGCATACCATGTGCTCAGCAGGCAATTACGTGGCAGTCCGGTTCCCAGGCGTCTGGGTCAGCGCCGCCGGCCTCATCGCCTACACCCCCACGCCTGCCTTTGACCCCAAGTGATGTTGTCATTAGCTGGGAGTCGCAATCTGATGTCTGTGCTAGATTGGCCAACATTGAAAAATTGATTGCTAGCTCTGCTGCCAGAAAGGCCCCAGTTAAGAGAAGGCATTTGGCACCGGCTGCACCGTTTTTTTTTATTTTGAGGAATATGACTCCCTTGTTTGGTCTGATTATTCCCCACTGGAAGAAGGGGAATTGTTTTCAGAATCTGATGGCTCTGATGATCAGCAGTTCCTGGATGCTGATGCTGGGCAGGAGCGTGAGGATACTGTGGATACCCCCAGACTTCTGTCCCATATTTTTGAGGTGCTATTTTTGAGGCCCCTCCGCAATAGGGGGATTTTTTTGGGGCCACTAAGCCTTGCCTGGAGTTTCCAGATCAGAAACATTTTGACAAATTGATTCTTAACCCTTTCGCTGCCAGCCTACCTGCAGCATTTGCCACTCCCTGTTGCCAGACGATGTTTCACCATTTTGCGCTACACATATTCAACTGTCATTTTTGAAGGGATTTCCAGGGATTTCCCAGGAAAATTATATATTGTTTTTTTCAACAGAGTCTGGGCTTTAACATGAAATGTCTTGTTTGTATTTTTTAGGTGTATTCTCAATTTTTTTGGGTGAAATGTGTGAAAAAAAACAAAAAAAAAACATTTTTTTACAATTTGTAGAGTTTTTTTGT
The DNA here is from genome assembly GCA_027917425.1 of Gastrophryne carolinensis. Taxonomy (NCBI): domain Eukaryota; kingdom Metazoa; phylum Chordata; class Amphibia; order Anura; family Microhylidae; genus Gastrophryne; species Gastrophryne carolinensis. The sequence continues at coordinate 429,597,626 of CM051235.1, read as the reverse complement.
AATAAAAAATGTAAGTTTGTCAATAAAATCTTATTGCGTGAGAAACCCCAATTTCTCCCGGTTACAGCGATACCACATATGTATAGGTAGACACCCTTTCCTGCCCAGAAGCCTTTTATAGCTGCTGGATGACAAATGGTTAATTAAAAAAAAAAATGACATAGGGTCCCCCTTCCCGGGGAGGGGGACCCCATTTTTTTTTGGATTTTGAAGGGTTAAAAACCCTTCAAAATCCAAAAAAAAAAATGACGTGGGGTCCCCCTTACCCAAAGTAACCAGCCCGGGACCAGCTATGGGGGCTTGTAGGCACAGAGTGGGGGGGCCAGCTTTGGTGGCCCCCCCACCCTGCAGCCTACGAGCCCACATAGCCTATGTGGGCCCGGGCTCTTCTGCCCCCCCCTGGCCTTTGGGGAGGCAGGTAATGGGGGTGCGGGGGTTAATGGCAAGCCACCCGCTAGGGCAGGTGACTTGCCACCCCCCCAGCCTTGTGAACTGGTATAAGGGGTCTCATGGACCCCTTACCAGCTCACAAAGGGTTAATGTGAAAAAAAAACACCACACAATAATAAAAAGTATTTTATTAGAAAAAAAAAAAATTTTTTTTTACTGTACTTACCTTCGATTGCAAGCTCTTGTCCCTCGCCGCTCAGCTGACAGATGCCGGTGATCGGCATCCAGAGAAGGAGAAGGCAGGAGATCAGAGGATCTCCTGCCACCTCCTTCCAGGGCACCGATCACCGGCATCTGAGAAGCTGAGAAGGCTGAAGCCTGAGATCGGGGCCGGGATGACTTCATAAGCCCCGCCCCCAAGGGGGCGGGGCTTAGAGGCATGATGGCGGCCGCCATCGTGCAGAAGAGAGGAGAGAGCCTCCCAGGCTCTCTCCTGAAGATCGGTAAGTCCTGGGGGGGGATCGGAGGCCCCCCAGGTGAAGAGGAGGGACAGCGGGAGCCAGCGCACACACAGGTAAGTGAATGTCATTTTTATTTTTTTTTTTTTTTACAGTTAGAAGCTGCTGCTGCAGAAGCGGGGGGGGGGGGCGGCCTATTCCGGGGGCTCTCCTGGAGCCATCCGACCCCCCACGGGGGATCGGATGGCACCAAATTAAAGAGGAGACCCGGCCGGATCCAACAAGGGGTCAGGTGAGTATTTGTTGTTTTTACTTTTTAAACTACAAGCGAGGAAAGTCAAGCACATAACACCTACGTGCTTGGCACTTAAGGCCCAGCCAAGCCAGCACGTAGGTGTTTGCCAGTTGCCAGTTGGCCTTTGCCAGTGTTGGTTCGGCCCTGCGCCCCGTTTGTGCTTCAGCTCTCACGGCCGTGGCTACTAGATCTGTAATTAGGGGCCTGGTCCCTATCTTAACCCTGCTAGTGATGAATTTGCAGCGCTTACGAGGTGTGATTTGTTCATGACCTTCGTCTTATCAGCTTTGGACGATACAATATGCATGTATAGTAGAACCTCGGCTTTGCTTGTGGCTATACGCCGATCGGTTTGGTTGCGCCAATGGGCGGCTGATATGGCGGCTAAAAAGGCGCTCACAGGGCTACCCCTCTTGGGTATGCGCCTGTTTGGAGATAAATTGGACTCGGTGGCGAAAGGAGGAAAGCTGCCACAACGCAAAAAGCAACGCCACTCCTTTCGGGGTGCAGGCTCCTTTTTAATCCTTTTTTTTTTTTTGTGGATCTTGAGCAAGCAGGGGAGTTGCTTACTCTGCGTTCAGAGGTGACTCCTGGGGTAGAGGCAGAGGACGTGCCTGCCCTGGAACTGCCTGGGGTGCCAAACCCAAGGCTGCTGCCAAGCCCTCTCAGCAACGAGGGGGCGCCCTCACCCTTGCGGGTAAGGGGACGGCTACGGCACTTCGCCCAGGTCTGGACCCGGGAGGTCACAGACAGATGGGTCCTGGAAGTGGTCTCTTTTGGGTACAAGCTGGAGTTCGAGTTCCGGCCTCCTCCTAGATTCCTCAGGTCTCGGGTCCCTTTGGACCCCCGGGCTGCGCAGGGGCTGTTGCTGGCCGTGCAAAATCTTCTGGAGTTGGAAGTCATTTGCCCGGTGCCCTTCTCAGAGACCCCGGGGCTGCTATTCCAACCTTTTTTCAGTGCCCAAAAAGGATGGTTCCATAAGACCCATTCTGGATTTTAAGATTCTCAACAGGTTCATCAGGACCAAGGCATTTTGCATGGAGTCTCTGCGCTCGGCCATCAATTCCCTTAGTCAGGGGGACTTTATGACGTCCATAGACATGAAGGCACTCTTTGGATGTTTGTTGTGTGAAGTACTATTTGGTGGCTACTTCTCCTTTCTGTAGGACGGACGCCTTTTTTGTGGTACCCTCTGGGCCCAAGAAGGGTTTGGCGCCCGTCAGGTCTGCCATTAATAAATGGATACGTCTGGCCATTGTTGGGGCCTATATGGCCAAGGGGAGGGATCCCCCTTTTCAGATCACTGCTCATTCTACTCGTGCTGTTGGGGCTTCCTGGGCTTTTCAGCACCAAGCTTCTGTTGAACAAGTTTGCAAGGCCGCTACTTGGTCTTCTGTTCACACAAGGTTGATGTGCGGGCCTCAGCTGATGCTGCTTTTGGTCGCAAAGTTCTGTAGGCGGCAGTGGTTTAAACTGCCCGCTGTTACTCTTTGGGGATCCCACCCTACCTTATGGACACTGCTATTGGATGTCCCAAGTGTAAGGAATCTTCTGGAACAGGACGTGCTGTATATACTTAGAATAATACAATTCTGTGATTACTCGCCTGTAGAATTGGTATTCTACGTATACAGCACGTCCTGTTCCATCCCACCCTTATTATTCTTAGTTACCTCTTTATGGTGATTGTTCTTATGTTCATTTTTGAATTCTGGTTATTTAGTGTTCTCCCGGCTTCTTGTTAACTGCTTGTCAATACTGGGGAATTTGTGGGTGGTCCCTGGCTTATATAGGGCCGGGAGGAGCCACAAGCAGTTTTCTGCAGTCCAGCGCCATCTTGTGGATGTATAACCCAAGTGTAAGGAATCTTCTTGAACAGGACGTGATGTATACGTATAATACCAATTCTACAGGTGAGTAATCACAGAATTGTAATTTTTTTTATTTGGGGACTGCAATTTTGGTGAGCTTTTTAGTTTACTCCTTTTTTAGTTACCGATTTGACATGGCGTCCAAGAGGGGGAATCCGTTCTAGTAGGTCGTCTGATCTAACAGTCAACAGTCTGATCAGACACTTTTGTTTTTGTTGTTGCATTATATATTGTTTAGCCAGCTAATTGTGTTACCAAAAAGTAGTGGTTTTGCAATATTTCTTAATTGCTAAAGCCCCAAGAATGATTTCCACTGGTGGGAGTAAGGCACTTCAGTCCAAGGATTGATTGATTGAAATATGATTCAGCAGTTTACCTGGTCATATCTGTTCTCCCCCATCCGGGAACCGTGCAGCAGGATCTACAGTGATGGCCATAAATTTTGGCACCCCTGAAATTTTTCACGAAAATGAAGTATTTCTCGCAGAAAAGGATTGTAGTAACACTTTTTGATATACACACGTGAATCCCCTTTGTGTGTATTGGAATTGAACCAAAGGAGGAAAAAAAGCTAATTGGCTATAATGGACCTTATTCATGAAGGGATAGCGCCAGGTAGTGCCTTGTAAGCGGCAGGTAAACGCTGGCCATGGCACGCAATTCCACGTTTATGAAGCCGAACTGGAAACATTATCCCAGGCTCAGCGAACAGCGCCAGGGTTCTGCCTTGCAGAGCGCCACGTCTTACTGGCGCTCTCCCATACATTTCTATGGATGATCCTTTAAAAAAAAAAAAAAAAAAAAATTAAAAATAAATAAATAATATATATATATATATCTCTATCACACACCCCGCTTCAAACAATAATTATGCTTGGGTTATACCGACCTGAAGAGGGCGATGTTGCAGAGAAGTCTTGAAAAAAAGAGCCCCTCCCGGTCTATAAATACCTGGGACCTCCCACTTATATCCCAGTGCTCTTCTCTGCAAGGTGGCGACAAGTCAGAAGAATGAAGTCTCCTGATTGCAGGTAGCCGGGGTAACCCCCGGCCCCCCTCTCGGTTCTATTTCTGCCTGGCACCCTTTTTTATTGCCCTTAGAGAAGCCTCTCAGCCTAGGCTGCTGGCCCGGGTGATGGTAGACGGCACCTTGCGGTGCCTAGGAGCCTAGCTCCTCTGCAGGCCTCATATTAGGGGGCAAAGCGGATATCCGGTCTGGTGATCCCGGATTTGGGATGCCCCGTCCCTGTTCCCACCCACTGGGTGCTGGCACTCTCCCCCGCTCGGTCCCCATTCTCCCTACACTAAGGGGGGGCGCTTTCTCTATTGTGTGTGTTTGCGCTTGTGCGTTTACTTTGTGTGCATGTTTTACTGGCCGCTGGGTCCCGCGCGGACCTGCGGCGCTGTTGGTTAGTTGGGGGGAGCTTCCCCACCTCAGACACGTGCCTTGTGTATGGCACTGTTGTGCGCGAGGGGCGGGGCCGGCCGGCGCTGTTTTGGAGCAGGGTCAGTGGCTGGGCTCCCTGTTTCTCAGGGTGGGGGCTGGGCCTGACGCGTAGCGCGTTAGGCGGCCGCCGCCTCTTAATGCTGGCAGCGGCATTGCTGGATTCAGGAGGGGCGGTGCTGCGTTTCGCGCGGCCCGCGCTGTGCCTTGTGAATGGTAGGGGGCGGGGCCGGGGCACTTTGCGTGTCTCTGGCCGGCCCGCCTCCCTTCTCCTTCCTCCTGCGCTGCTTCTGCTTGCTGCTGCTGCCGTCGCTCGCTGGTGCTGCCATTTTGGGGAGTCCTTTCTTTTCTTAGTGGTGGGCAGCTGGCTCAGGCGCAGGTTAGATCCTGCTCATTGCGCAGTTGCTGACTGCTTTTCTCTTATGTTATGCTTATGTGCTTGATTGGGAAACCTTGCTCTGGAGTGACTGTTGTCCCTTCTCTTCCAGATCTCGGGTCGCAAGTTAAAGGGGTCTCCCGGTCTTAGATACCCGGGTAGTCTTGGGTTTCCCTATAAATTCTCCCACGCAGGACATTAAAAGGGGCATCCCGGGTCGCTTATTGCATAAATCCCTGGGTAATTGCGAATACCACAATTTCACCAGATGGAGGCTTCCAACGATACCGGAAATGGCCCCTCGGGGCAATCCAGGCAATGTGTGGGTTGTGGGACTCCTCTGCCAGGGGATGATGTCTTTCTCTGTATTCCATGTGCACAACGGAACATTATGCGGCAGTCCGGTACTCCGTTCTCCGGCTCCTCGCCGTCCGTGTCATCTCCTGTGACATTGTCATGGGTGGGGATTCGCAATCTGAGGTGTGCGCCAGGTCGGCCAGTCTTGAGAAAATGTTTTCTAGTGTGGTTGCCCAGAAGGCCCCAGCTAAGCGGAAGCATCTGTCCCCGGCTGCGCTGGCCTGTGATGTTGGAGATTTTGGGTCATTAGACTGGTCCGATTGCCCCCCTCTTGAGGAGGGGGAGCTCTTTGATGAATTGGACGAGGCTGATGACCAGCGGTTCTTTAGTGCGGCTGGTGAGCAGGCGCAGGGGGATGCCTTTGACACCCCTTCGATCCTGGCTCAAATGTTTGATGTTTTGGCTATCGCTTCTCCTGAGGTGGCTTCCCCGCCAAAAGGGGGAATTATTTGAGGTGGCCAAGCTACAGTTGGAGTTTCCCCATCAAAGACATTTTGACGATGTCATTCTTAAAGAATGGGAAAAGCCTACTCTCCTTACAGGTGTTCCGCCGGGTTGGGATAAGAAGTATCCTTTTCCGGCAGACCTGGTTAAGCGATGGTCTTCTCCACCTGAGGTTTATGCCCCGGTTTTGGGGTTGTCTAGCACTGCTGTTTTGCACTCTCCTGACTGTACTGCCATCAAGGATGGTGAGGATAGACGTATTGACCAGTTGGCTTGCCATGGGTTTGCCGGTGTTGGGTCGGCCTTGTGGCCTGTTTGTGCTTTGGCATTTGTTGACTTCTTCCGGCCTTGATCCAGCTTGTGAGGAGTTTATCGCTCTCACGTTGTGAGTCGTTTTTGTCTTTGGTGCTTGTCGAGGCAGTTCCATTTGCTCAGTTTCACACAAGGACGCTTCAGCTTCATCTGTTGGCGGCTTGGGACCGGTGTCCAAGGTCGTTGGATCTGCCCTTTCTGATGCCTTCCTGGGTTCTGCAGTGTTGGTTTGTTCCAGCCAATCTCTTGAGGGGCAGGTCGTTTCTGAAGCCTCTTTGGGAGACTGTCACCACGGACGCCAGTCTGTCTGGTTGCGGAGGCTTCTGGAGGGATCTTCAGTTCCAGGGGCTGTGGGGGCCCCAGGAGGCCCACTTTCCCATCAATGTTCTGGAGCTGAGAGCCATCAGGTTGGTTCTGTCTCACTTGACGCAGCATCTACAGGGTTTGCCGGTTCAGGTTCGGTCGGACAATCGGATGGCTGTTGCTTACATCAATCACCAGGGAGGGACTCGCAGTTGCATGTCTCATGCATTTCAGCGGTGTACATTCCGGGAGTGGAAAACACGGAGGCGGACTCCCTGAGCAGGTGCTCTTGCCGCCGGGGGGAATGGTCTCTCAATCCCAAGGTCTTTCGGTCTCTTTGCCGGAGGTGGACCGGTTTGCGCCTCGTCACAATCACAAACTTCCGGCATTCGTGTCTCTCAGGATCCTCTGGCAATGGATGCCATGTCCCTGAGCTGGGGGGATCTGGGGTTTTCTTTGTTTCCTCCGATTCCCATGCTGAGCAAGGTGTTATGAAAGCTGGCCCTAGAAGGGGTTCCCGCCATTCTGGTGGCTCCAAGGTGGCCAAGGCGGGTGTGGTTCGCAGACATCGTTCGGCTGGCAGTGGATCAGTTCGTTCTGCCCCTTCGGCCGGACCTGCTCACTCAGGGTCAACTACGTTACCCCAATTTACCAACGCTGGCTTTGACGGCTTGGCTGCTGAAACCTCCATCTTGAAGTAGGAAGGCCTCTCCGATTCTGTCATTCAGACTCTTGTTAGTGCTAGAAAGAGATCTTCTTCTACCAT